>WNHD01002473.1:0-14906 GCA_011057455.1 Ganaspis sp. Gsp50 | reverse complement strand
GAATTAAAACGTTTTTAACTTGAATTGATTCCGAATTGAAACGCTTGCGACTTGAATTGATTCCGAATTGAAACGCTTGAAACTTGAATTGATTCCGAATTGAAACGCTTTCGACTTGAATTGATTCTGAATTGAAACGCTTGCAACTTGAATTGAAACCGAATTAAAACGTTTTTAACTTGAATTGATTCCGAATTGAAACGCTTGCGACTTGAATTGATTCCGAATTGAAACGCTTGCAATTTGAATTGATTCCGAATTAAAACGTTTTTAACTCCGAATTGAAACGCTTGAAACTTGAATTGATTCCAAATCGGAAAGCTTGCAACTTGAATTGATTCTGAATTGAAAAGCTCCCTACTTGAATTGATTTCGAATTGTTAAGCTCCCAACTTGAATTGTTTCAAAATTAAAAGGCTTGCAACTTAAATTGATTCCGAATTGAAAAGCTCCCAACTTGAATTGATTCAAAATTAAAAGGCTTGCGACTCAAATTAATTCCAAATTAGAAAGCTTGCAACTCGAATTGATAAAAAATTGAAAATCGCACAAATTACTTTCCGCAAATTATCTTAAATTAAAAATAAATATTTACAACTGCAGAAAAAGATTTTTGACTTTACCATTCTGCATTCATTTAGCATTCTTTTGCTCATAAATGTTTACAATAAAAATAGTTTTTACCAAATTAAAATTTCCAATTGAATCCTCTGTCGAATCGATTAATTAAAATTGAATCGGTTTTTGGCCCTATTCCGAATTCCCAACGACTTTTCAACTAAAAACAAAACTCTCAATTAGTAGCCTCCGAATTAAAAATTGGCCCACCGTGAATCATAAATCGCCAACCATAATGCAATACACAATAATAATAAAAAAGTCTAATAATCCTCTAAAATAAGAATCATCATCTCTCGAAATTCCTGGCACACTAAATCAATCGAGAAACCCCCCGCCGAAAAAGCCAACCCCATTTATAATAAAGTCCCTCAAAATGAATACTCCCCCGGCACAAAAAGCCCAATCAGAATCAATATTATCGTCATTTCCACAATGAGAATCTCGCTCTCGGTCAGAGCGTGTTCTCTAGATTTCTTCTCTCACCCTCCAACCTTTGCATCACTCCTAGGTAGAATTCTCAGAGGCTGCTGGTTCGACGACTCAAGGTGGTGAGGGGGGAAGGGGGGATACGCTCTTACCTAAGGGGGGCGTCAAGTTTTGCTGGTGGGGGGTCTCACCGGGCGAGCGTCCTGGTCAGGAGAGGCTCCAAAGTGGGGGGAGAGCGCCCAGCAGAGGTCTGCCGAGGTCGAGCGAGGTATTTCGAGTGCACTCGGTCCTCCGGGTGGGCGGAGCCTCGTCCCTCTGATTGGTCGCGGTCCTCTCGCCGCGGAACCACCCATCGCACGCGCACCTCCACAAAAAAGCTCGAAACGTCAGTGGAAAACAAAAGACAAACCGAGTCCGCGACAGCGATCAGGGAAATGAGACTCGGTCCTCCTGTGGTTTGGCAACCCCGCCCGAGGGGGTCGCTCCTCACCGGGAGAACCCTCAGGGCGCCATGACACTCGACGGGAGGGCAAGGAATGGAACTCCACCTTTGATAGGTTCAATTTTTTTTTCTTTTTAATCTGAACGTTTGGAGAAAAAACGTGGGATGTAATTGACTGAGATAATAGGACACTGAGTGTTTGGTATTTAGGTTCTATTTTTGGTTTTTATTTCAAATGGATTTTTTGTGCTTTTTGAATAGATTCGGATTTGCCTGGAAAATTGTAGGTTTTATTACAGGAAGACAAATTTGGAAGTGGGAATCAAAAATAGGTACAATTTTTCTTTTCACATTTTTTAATAGTTGGGATTTGGGAGTTTTTTTTACTTTTTTTGTCAAAGCCAAAAATCTGGGATTTTATCTTCTTTTAGTTGGATTAAAAACACGTCGATTGGTCTATTTTGGAACCATCTATCACTTAGTGTTGATGAATAATCGGAAGTTTAAGAAAAAAAAAATTTTGTAATTTCACGTTCTTGGTAATTTTAATTTGAAAAAGTAAAAGTTCAAAATTGTTGTTGTGTTCACTTGTAGTCGCTTTGAATACGCGTCGATTGACCTATCATTGGACATTTTATGATCCATTGCGACTGAGAAATAAACATTTAAAAAATCAGCCATTTTTGATAAACTCAAATTTTTGGTTGGTTTTTTTATCAAAATTTTATAGAAACTCAAAAATGTTGTGGTTCATTTGTAATCCTTTAAAATGCGCAAAAATTGACCTAATTTTAAACCTTCTACGACCTACTGTTCCAGAGTTATGGACTTTTTAAGAATACAAAAAATTTAATTTTTCTAACTTTTTCTATCGTTTAGGTATTAAAATTTATTGAAAGGTTCAAAATGTTGTTATACACTTATAGTGGATTAAAATACGCGTCGATTGATCTATTATTGAGTATTTTATGATCAATGACAGCCAAGGAATGTACCATTCTAAAATCCAAAATTCTTGACAGACGTAATTATTTTGCTTCTTTAAGATAATAATATTTTGTACAAAATTTATAATGTTCAGATATTCTTTTAGTCACTAAAATACACACCGATTGACCTATTAATGAATCTTCCAAGCCCTATTGTAGCTGAGAAATTTACTTTCAAAAAAATACCAATTTTTTTCAAACCTACAGTTTTGGTAATTTTTGATATCAAAATTTTTTCAAAAGTACAAGATATTGTAGCATATTTGTAATCGGATCAAAAACGCGTCATTTGACCCCTTATTGAATATTTTACGACCAATAATGACGGAGAAATTAGATTTCCAAAAACCACACATTTTTGACAGACGCAACATTTTGGTTTTTTTTATTTCAATATTTTGTAAAAATTTTAGAATATTATAAAATTTTTGTAGTCGCATGAAATACGCATCAATTGACCTACAATTGGATCTCTAAAGCCCTATTGTAGCTGAGAAATTTATTTTCATAAGAAAAGTAATTTTTATTAAACCTAAGTTTTTGGTTATTTTCGATATCAAAATTTTGTAAAAAATTTAATATTCTATAGTATTTTTGTAGTTGCTTTAAATATGCCTCGATTGATCTATAATTGAATCTTTGACGACTTATTACAGCTGAGAAATCAACTTTCCAAAAATCACGCAATTTTGAATAATGTAAATTCTTTGTTCTTTTTGCTAGCAAAATTTTGCAAAAAATATAAAATCACAAAATATTTTTGTAGCCGCTTAAAATACGCGTCGATTGAGCTACTATTGAATCCTTTACGACTTTCTGCAATTGAGAAATGAACTTTCCAAAAATCACGCATTTTTGAAAAATGTAAATTCTTGGTTCTTTTTGATAGCAAAACCTTGTCAAAAATTTAGAATCTTAAAGTATTTTTGTAGACGCTTCAAATACGAGTCGATTGACCTATTATTGAATCTCTAAAGCCCTATTTTAGCTGAAAAATTTACTTTCATAAAAACACACATTTTTATCAATCCTAACTTTTGGGTAGTTTTCGATATTGGAATTTTATAGAAAATTTAAAATGATATAATATTTTTGTAGTCGCTTGAAATACGCGTCGATTGACCTATTATTGAATCCCTAAAGCCCTATTGTAGCTGAAAAATTTACTTTCATAAAAACACACATTTTTATGAATCCTAACTTTTGGGTAGTTTTCGATATTGGAATTTTATTGAAAATTTTAAATGATATAATATTTTTGTAGTCGCTTGAAATACGCGTCGATTGACCTATTATGGAATCTCTAAAGCCCTATTGTAGCTGAAAAATTTACTTTCATAGAAACACACATTTTTATCAATCGTAACTTTTGGGTAGTTTTCGATATTGGAATTTTATAGAAAATTTTAAATGATATAATATTTTTGTAGTCGCTTGAAATGCGCATCGAAAGACCTATTATTGAATCTCTAAAGCCCTATTTTAGCCTAAATATTTACTTTCACAAAAACACAAATTTTTGTCAAACATAACTTTTTGGATGTTTTCGATAATAAAATTTTCCAAAAATTCCAAAGTAATATGGTCCTTTTGTAGTCGGTTGAAATACGCGTCGATTGACCTATTAGTGAGTCCTCTAGTTTCTATTGCAGCTGAGAAATTTACTTTCTTAAAAACACACATTTTTATCAATCTTAACTTTTGGGTTGTTTTCGATATGAAAATTTTACAAAAATTCTAAAATTATATAATACTTTTGTAGTTGCTACAAATACGCTTTCATTGACCTATTGATGAATATTTTACGACCTACTGCTGCTGAGAAATGAATTTTCCAAAAACTAGTTATAAATTTGAACTCTTGAATCAGTTGGAATTAAAAGTTTATTTTCAATTCAGTATCATTTCTATCACAATCGTTTCAGTTGAAATTAATTTAATAATAAAAAACAAATCAAATTTTTGTAAATTATTGTTTAAATTTATTTTTATATATTTTTTTTTAAATTGTCCAAAATATTTGTTATCAAAAATTACATTTCCGCTAACCTGAATAAGTACAAACTACCCAATAGGTCAAGAACCTCTGGAATATTTCTCTTTCTTTTTTTTTTTGTTTTTTTTTGTCGCTTTCTAATCGCATTGAAGTCGTGATTTAAAAAATAGGATTTAATTGGAATTTATACATGGTCTTAAGTAAGTACGAGATGAACCGAATCATATCAAGCGATTTCACAGCCTCACTATTTTAAATCCTGACTTCCGCTTGGAGAGAATGATTCTCTCTGGAAACTGAACTCGATTAACAGTATCCACACCCAGAATGGATCGATCGCACCAGATCCAATCAAGAATGAGTGGACATACCTATTAAGTCGCAATCGATCCAACCTACACTTGACGTTGTTGCATGATCACCCATCCGTCAAACCATTTCCAGAAAACCACAGCCGTGAAACTACGATTCGAAACGTCGAGGCTCGGGCTTCCTATGAGCTCATGTATTCTAGACTCAAGGAGCTCACTTTTGTCTCGCACGGAGAATTAAAAGTCGACTTGTAAAAAAATGCGTCAGTGAAGTCTAGGTAGAGATCTTGAGCCTTGACCAAGAATTGGATCCATCATGGTTACGGAAACTGAATATAAAATAATGGAAAGCTTGAACTTGAATGCAGATGTTAATATAGGTTTTCGGATGTTAATTAACACTATATTAACACTATTGCAGCTGGGTAGGATACAACTGGGAATATTTCTCATGCGGAGAACACTACTGCGCATCTTTTTTATGCGTGGGACACTACTGCGCATGTGTTTTATGTGTAGGACACTACTGCGCATGTTTTTTATGAGTAGGACACTACTGCGCATGTTTTTTATGAGTAGGGCACTACTGCGCATGTGTCTGATGCGTACGTCACTGCTGCGCATGTTTTGTATGAGTATGACACTACTGCGCATGTCTATTATACGTAGAATACTGCTGCGCATTTGTTTAATGCTTACGTGACTACTGCGCATGTCTATCAACTTGAATTAATTCAAAATTTAAAAGCTCCCTACTTGAATTGATTCCTAATTGGAAAGATTGAAATTCGAATTAATTCAAAATTGAAAATATGCAAAATTGAATTGATTACAAATTGATAGTTTGCAACTTGAATTGAATAAAAATTGAAAATATGTAAACCTAAATTGATTCCGAATTGGAAAGCTAACAACTTGAATTGATTCAAAATTAAAAATCTCACAATTTTAATTGATTTAAACTTGAAGGGCTTACGAGTCGAATTATTTCGAGTTAGAAAGCTTGCAACTTTAATTGAAAATTGAAAATGTATAAACTTGAATTGATTCTGAATTAGAAATCTTACAAATTGAATTGATTCAAAATTGAAAATCTCCCGAATTGAATCTACTTCGAATTGATAACTCACAATTTTACTTGATTCTAAATTAACAATATTCAAACTTGAATTGATTCAAAATTTATAGCTTGCAACTTGAATTGAACCAAACTTGAAGGGCTTGCGACTTGAATTGAATCCAAAGTAGAGAGCTTGTAATTTGAAGTGATTCAAAATAAAAACTCTTCCAACCTGAATTGATTCCTAATGGATAGTTTGCAACTTAAATTGAATCAAAATTGAAACAGACAAACTTGAATTGATTCTGAATTAGATAGCTCACAACTTGAATTAATTCTGAATTGGATAGCTCACAACTTGAATTGATTCAAAATTGAAAGTATCCCTACTTGAATTGAGTCCGAATTGATTGCAACTTGAATTTATTAAAAATTGAAATTCTCTCAATTTGAATCAACTCTGAATTGAAAAGATTGCAACTTGAATTGAATCGAAATTGAAAATCTTCGAACTTGAATTGACCAAAACTCCCAACTTGAATCAACTCCGAATTGAAACGCTTGCAACTTAATTTGATTCGAAATTGAAAATCTTCGAACTTGAATTGATTCCGAATTGAAAATATTGCAACTTGAATTGAATCGAAATTGAAAATCTTCGAACTTAAATCAACTCCGAACTGAAACGCTTGCAACTTGATTTGATTCAAAATTGAAAATTTTCGAACTTGAATTGATTCCGAATTGAAAAGCTTGCTACTTGAATTGATCCAAACTTGAAAGGTTCCCTACTTGAATTGAATCCGAATTGAAACGCTTGCAACTTGAATTGATTCGAAATTGAAAATCTTCGAACTTGAATTGATTCCGAATTGAAAAGCTTGCTACTTGAATTGATCCAAACTTGAAAGGTTCTCTACTTGAATTGATTCCGAATTGAAACGCTTGCAACTTGAATTGATTCGAAATTGAAAATCTTTGAATTTGAATTGATTCCGAATTGAAAAGCTTGCTACTTGAATTGATCCAAACTTGAAAGTCTACCTACTTGAATTGATTCAAAATAAAAAATCTCCCTACTTGGATTGATTCCGAATTGAAAGCTCTCAACTTGAATTGAATCAAAATAAAAAATCTCGCAACTTGAATTGAAAAAAGTTAAAAAGCTCTGAACCTAAATTAATTTCTATTCGAAAATCTGACTTGGAATAAAATTTCTCGTAATTTCTTAACAAAATCAAAATGAAAAATTGAATTCTCAAATTTTATGGAAAAAAATTTTCTTTTTCTCTCTTCGTGTATATTTATTTATGCAATATTTTGGGATAAATGAGAGACAGAATATAATTATTGGAAGCTGTGTTTCTCGCGTTCCCTTGACGAATTTCACAAGGGGAGAATTAAGCTGTGTCATATTCGCAATTAGAACGGCACCTAAGTTGGGTCATTTGCGGATTATGCCATGTAATCTCGCGTGGCTCTCTTGGCCCTTGGCACTCGAATCCCTTTTTCGCGTGACTCGAGATTTTTCTCCACCCTCGTTATTCGCATTATTACATCCCCCCCCCCGCCCAACTTATCCACCAGGTAATACCAAAAATATTTTAAATAAGGAAATATCATTTATCCACATCTTAATTCCTTCTTCTCCAATTCCTATACTAAAAAAATTTTTTTTTTTGTTTAATTTATTTTTTAATCCTTAAAAAACTTGCATTTTTAGTAGAAAATTGCTCAATAAATATTTCATATATTGAATTTTTAATTTGGTAATTTTTTTTCCGTTTTAATTAATTTTTTTAATCTTTAAAAAACTTGTATTCTTTAATAGAAAATTATTTGTCATTAATTAAATTATAGTATTAGAAAAAATAAAAATTTATTTTAAATAAATAATAAAATAAAAAAGTAATTATTGTCGTATAATTGATTTTTTTGTAAAAAAAAACATTTGTACTGTTTTTGTAAAAAAATATACAAACAAAGAATACTTTGTTTATTAAAAAAATATAATCTTTCTTTTATAAAAAAATATATTCTTTTTTTTTATAAAAAAATATATTCGTTTTTATTTCAAAAGATAATAATAGCAGGAGGCAGAAATTTAATTCCAGAAAATCACAATTTACATATTGTATAGTCGACGTCAGTTGAATTTGTCGGGAAATAAGTTTAACGAGATTTCCACGGGAATTAGCGGTGCAAGCTTTAAAAAGAGAATTCCAAATCAAGACTGGGTCAAAGAGCAAAATTAACATGCTTATTCCCGATTCGAGTTAAGCGCCAGATGAAATTTAGCTTTGGGTACACACGCCGTGTAAATGTAGTTGGGGGAAAAAAAGGGAACGAGATTAAGAAAAAAAAACGAAGAGAAAAAAATACACACACAAAACAAAGCGCCCTGATGAAGAGAGATGTAAAACATTGAAAGGTGGTTAAAAAAGAGAGAAAGGGAGTTTGAAGCCGAGCGGTAAACGGTAGCTGCGTATCGAGCAAAGGATCCGCCCACCATCTTCGTCCTTTAGTGGCTTTCATTTTTTCCCCTCGTTTTTCTCCGCTTCTTAAATTCATCCAGCCCGGCTGTAAAAGCCCTCGGTTTACGAGTGTGAATAGACGCCGTCCAATTATGCGGCTTAATTTAAATGGGATAATTGCATTCAGGGCTGGACCAAAAGTCGAGAAATTCGGCTTGGGATGGTGATATTGGAGTAAACGGGACAGAAAGAGCGACGGGGATTGGTCAATTTGGTGTCCCCACTCCTTGGTGGCTGCCCCCACGCGTCGCAGAGAGCCAATGAGGCGCGAGGAGTGGGGAGAATGCGCGCGAATGCGAGAGAGACGATTGGCGCTCGCTCCCACTCCGCAACTACCCCCACGCGCCTCGGCGGACCAATCACGCGTCAGGAGTAGGAAGTGCGCGCCAGTCACGGACAAGGTCAATCTCACTTGCGTGCGCGCACACTCCGCGCATCCCCCCACGCGCTCGATTCCACCAGTGACGCGTCGACAACGAACCAAGAGTGGGGATAACTTCGTGAGTCCAATTCCACCAACTGGACGGCTTTCAAAATCGATTCCTTTCAAAATTCGTAAAAAAAATTTCTTTCTGCAAACGATCCAATTTTTGTAATCTAGAAATGGCAAAATTTAGTTCTAGAACAAAAGTTGAGAACAAAAATGATTTAACAGAAGTTTAAAATGATCTAAAATATTTTAAGAATAATGTTTTTTTCTTAACTAAATTTTTAAAAATGTTGAAGGATGTTATGTAATTAATTTAAGAAATTGTGTTCTGCTGGAATGGGTCAAATTGTTGTGTCTGTTTTTTTGACAGAAAGGAGATGATTGAAAGAATAAATCGAACCTTGATTCTTCATAATCGTGCAAAGTTCTGTGGAAATTGTCTCTGGAAGCGATTGGCAATGGTTTTAATTTGAAATACACGAATTAGAAATGCTGATGAGTATCGAGTGTTTTTAAATGGACCTTTTTCTGATTCGAATTTACAAATTTATTCTTCAGTTTGTTTTAAATTAACTCGTAAAGGAGCAAAGGAAAAAATTTGTTGAATGTTCCCTTTGAATTTTAATGAAAATGTTTAATTAAAGTGATTCCACAAAATTTCTTTGATTGTTATTAGAAATAAATTTTCAGTAAAATTAATTTTCAATTTTTTATTTATTGTAATCATTTACAATATTGTTTTTATAAATATTCGTATGCAATTTTATATTTATCAATTTTATTTATTGTTTATTTATTAATATTTGGTTATTTATTAATATTTGTTTATTTATTAATATTTGTTTATTTATTAATATTTGTTTATTACTAATATTTGTTTATTTATTAATATTTGTTTAATTATTAATTTTTCTTTATTTATTAATTTCTGTTTATTAATTTTTCTTTATTAATTTAATTTACTTAATAATTAAAATAAATAATGTATGTCTCAATTAATTTGCAAAATTAAAAGACAAATTTTCAAAAATGAAAATTTCGGTGAAATTGAATTTTTTCTCACACGAGAAGAGACAATGGGTATCGAGTGATGTCTAATTACTAATTGGACGATTAATTTGTGGCGTCCGAGACCAACGAAAAGGACACTTGGTCGCGGGGGCGACAATAAATTTACCAATTATCGCTTTAAAGTGCAATTAGTCGTTGCGTTTGGGAGCTTGTGGGAAAGGAACTATTCGAAATTGGCGCCAATTGTCTAATTGCTTACGTAATTGGTCATTGGTAATTGGAATCATTAATCTATTCTTTGTCCATAAAAATTGTATATTTTTCAAAACTAGTTCCACACATTTGTCATAAATAAATTAAAACGGTTGCTTTCAATTTTGAATCCATTTTCGAAACTTTTTTTAAATTTTAGTTGTGAATCAATTTGAATTTGAGTCAATTTAAGTACAAATCAACTTGAATTCAAGTCAACTTGATATTGACTTAACTTGATTTGAAGTCAACTTGAATTTGACTCAAATTGAAAAACTAATAAAAATAACCATTGAGAGAGAAAATAAAGTGTTTTTTTTTTAATTTTAGCGAATTAAATAAAAATCCAATTCATTTGAGTCAAAATTTAAAAATTCCGATTTTAAAGGTACAGATATAAGAGTCAATTTTCTGGCAGTTCTTTCGAGAGTCTTCAGAATTTAATGTTTTGAAAGGAGCCGACTGAAGGGAATGTTTGGCATGTCAACCTCGCAGACATTCTTCTCTGATCGTTTGCCTCAGGGAATAAAAAGATATTAACGAAAATGACAAAAAAAGTGTGGTATTTGTTTTCTAAATTTTAATTTAGGAAAAAAGTGCAGACTTTTCTTTGTAAAAAATCCCTCAAATTATTTTAGTATTTTTAAATTATGAAATAGAAAATGATTTTAATTTAAGTTAAAAGAATTTGAGTTAAAATAAAAATCCAAAGTTGGGTCAATTTAAGTTAAAAGCAATTCAAGTTTGAATCAATTCAAATTAAAGGCAATTCAAGTTGCAATTAATTCGAATTGAAGGCAATTCAAGATGCAATCAATTCAAGTTAAAGGCAATTCAAGATATAACAAACTCAAATTGAAGGCAATTCAAGTTAAAGGTAATTTAAGTTGAAATCAATTCAAGTTGAAATCAATTCAAGCTATAACCAACTCAAATTGAAGGCAATTCAAGTTGTAATTAATTCAAGTTGCAATCAATTTAAGTTGCAGCCAATTCAAGTTGCAATCAATTCAAGTTGAAATCAATTCAAGTTGCAATCAATTCAAGTTGGAATTAATTCAAGTTGCAATCAATTCAAGTTCCAATCAATTCAAGTTGCAGCCAATTCAAGTTGCAGCCAATTCAAGTTGCAGCCAATTCAAGTTGCAGTCAATTCAAGTTGCAATCAATTCAAGTTGCAGCCAATTCAAGTTGCAGCCAATTCAAGTTGCAGTCAATTCAAGTTACAATCAATTCAAGTTGAAATCAATTCAAGTTGCAATCAATTCAAGTTGCAGTCAATTCAAGTTGGAATTGATTCAAGTTAATGTAAATTCATGTTGCAATCAATTCAAGTTGAATTCAATTCAAGTTGAATTCAATTCAAGTCGGAGTCATTCTAGTTTAAACAATTAATTTTTTTCCAATGCAACTTTGAGTCAATTAAATTAAAATAAATTACAAATGAATTTTTAGTCAATTCGAAATTGAGTTCAAATTTTTTTCATTTCATAATAATTCCAAATCGAAAGAAAACAAATAAATATGAATTTTACTTTGAATTTCCTTGTGCACTATTTTAGAAACAGGAACTTAAATTTTTTTCTAATTTCCTTCTGAGTAGTCAACTGTTTTTGAAAATTACATTTCGCCCTGTAATTTAGAGAGCGTAACTGTAGGAGGGCGGCAGATAAAGATTCCAGGTCTCGTCATTTGTTCTGAATTCTTTATTTTGCCTTGATTCTGAAACAAATCACATAACTGGTTGACGAGCCATTATAACGACATTAGCACGTCGTCCACGAGACATTAGGGAAAAAGCCATCTGTACTTCAAGGCCGATCCTCACAAAATAGAAAGAAAATTCATGTATAATAATAATTATGATTATTACAATCTTTCAGATAATTCAAGCTATTTGTCTTTTTGAAAAGGGTTCTAGAATCGTAAAAGAATCGATTCTTTGCTACATGACTCAATCCTTATTTCATTACTTAACTTTGAGACGAGTAAAGAATAGACGAAAAAAAAATTGAAAGTGAGAACAATTCAAGTCTGAATCAATTCCAGTATGAATGAATTCAAGTTTGAATCAAATCAAGACTTAATCAATTCAAGTATGAATGAATTCAAGTTTAAGTCAATTCAAATTAGTGTCAATTCAAATTAGAGTCAATTCAAGTATGAATCAATTCTAATACGAATCAATTCAAGTTTGAATCAATTCAAATTAGAATCAGTTCAAGTTACAATTAATTCAAGTTGAAATCAATTCAAGTTCGAGTCAATTAAAGTTTGCAACAATTAAAGTTTGCATCAATCCTAGTTGAAAACAATTCAAGTTCGAGTCAATTCAAGTTCAAGCCAATTCAAGTTTGAATCATTTTAAGATCGAATCAATTCAAGTTATTGTAATCAATTCAAGTTATCGTGGTAAATTCAATTAATAGTCAATTCAAGTTCTAGTCAATTCAAGTTATTGTAATCAATTCAAGTTATTGTAGTCAATTCAAGTTATTGTAGTCAATTCAAGTTCTAGTCAATTCAAGTTATCATAGTAAATTCAATTAACAGTCAATTCAAGTTGTAGTCAATTCAAGTTGTAGTTAATTCAAGTGCTAGTCAATTCAAGTTATTGTTATCAATTCAAGTTATCGTAGTCAATTCAAGTTATTGTAATCAATTCAAGTTATCGAAGTCAATTCAAGTTATTGTAGTCAATTCAAGTGCTAGTCAGTTCAAGTTATTGATTTTCAAATTGATTGTAAATCCTATCCGAACTACCAAAAATCGCCAAGTCAATCAATTTTTTAAGAAATAATTTCCTTTTCTAAATGACTAGAAATTCTAAGAGGAGGAGGGGGAGGGGTAGAAAGAGGGTGAGGGGAAATATCGAGAGACGTGCGCTCCTTAGGAGGAAAGGGATCAGTGAATAAGAAGAGGCAAATACAAATGAGAATAAGAATGATTGCAAGAAAAGGACTAAGAAGAATGGAAAGAAGACGAATGCAGCAACCAGTATCAGCAGCAGGATGGGGGCAATGATAATTCTTGCATTTTTGTTAGCCGGCGAATCTGCCGTCTCATCAGGGCGCATCGACATTGATAACCGATCGATTAATTCGAGCGAGGGTCCCCGGCGCGTCCGTCGCCTGACTTAATTTTTTTTCTACTCCGCGGCCGCCTCCTTAAGTCAGATCGCAGGCAAGATGGCCGCGGGCCCGGTAAATAAGCGACTGTCATCTGACGCCCGCAAAAAGCGGATACACTGCGGCAGACTGGTCTCTCGGATGCTCTCCTCTCTCTCTCTCACTCTCTTGCTTTCGCTCTTTCTCTCTTGCTCTCTCACTCCCTCTTTCTCTCTTGGTCTATCTCTTGCTCTATCTCCTGCTCTTTCTCTCTCTCTCTCTCTTTTCTATCTTTCTCTCTCTCTCTCTCTCTCTCTTTTCTATCTTTCTCTCTCCAACGTTCGGTTTATTTCTCTCTCTCTCTTGTCCTTCCTCCCTTTCTCTCTCCGTCTCTCTTTTCAGCCACCCTCTTCTCTCTCCTCCGGCCACTGGCTCAAAGCAACACTCACCCTCGAGCAGAGCGTCCTCATCCTCAACCTCCGCCTGCTCCTTCGCGAGTCTAAAGATTAATTACAAAAAATCCACGCGACGCGAATTGGAAACGTCGTTCCACGAATTGCCATTGCTGCTAGATATATAAACAAAGACTACTGGCGCATACAAGTCGGCAAGATGTAGTCCACACGACACTTTTTTTTTGCCCAAAGGACGACAGTGAAAAAAGAAAAGGGATTGATTGAATTCAGTTGGGATTCAATTGATTATTTGATGATCCACTGGCAATGGATTTATAATAGAATTGAAAAACCGATAGCGTCCGTAAGAGTTTGATCATCGTCTGATTAGGCAAGCTTGGATTGCTGCCAAATCTGGGAGACGAATTTCGATTAGGGGGAGTAATTGTTCGGGATAAAGAGGACCGACCTTTGTAACATTTCGATGTAGTGAATTTTAATTCGAGACTGTAAAATTAGAACTAACTGGAACCATACAGGAAGTCTTCTAAAGATGTACCGATGATCCACAAGTCGCCCCGATAGTAGAAAAGGTCATCTACAATCGTCCCGAAGGTCCATCAAGTCTACTAATGACGACCCGATGATCAAACCATCTTCTAAACTTATTCCGATTGTCGACTAAGTCTTCCAAAAATGTCCTGATGGTTCTACAACGTCTTCTAAAGTTGACTGATGGTATAAAAAGTATTCTAAAAAAGTTCCGATGGTCTACAAGGTCTTCCAATTGTTCCGATGATCTACAGTCTTCCAAAGTCACCGGATGGTCTAAAAAGTCTTCTAAAGACGATCCTATTATCAACTACATCTTCTAACATCGTTCTGTTGATCTACAGAGTCTTCTAAAGTCACCGCATGGTCTAAAAAGTCTTCTAAAGACACTCCTCTTCTCTACAAGGTCATCCAAAACCGTTTCGATGGTCTACAAAGTCTTCTAATCTTCTAAAAATGTCCTTATGGACAACAAAGTCTTCTAAAATTGTCCAACGATCTATAAAGTCTTCTAAGACGCTCTACAAAGTCTTCTAAGTACGTTCTGATGGTCTACAAAGTCTTCCAAAAACGTCCTGATAGTTCTACAACGTCTTCTAAAGTCGACTGATGGTATAAAAAGTATTCTAAAAAAGTTCTGATGGTCTACAAGATCTCCTAACTTTCTTCCGATGATCTACAGAGACTTCTAAAGTCACCAGATGGTCTAAAAAGTCTTCTAAAGACGTTCCTATTATCAACTACATCTTCTAACATCGTTCTGATGATCTACAGAGTCTT
>WNHD01002472.1:4627-21663 GCA_011057455.1 Ganaspis sp. Gsp50 | reverse complement strand
TCGAAAGCATTGTAATAAAATTAGGTTTATTCAACATTTCGGTAAAGAAATCTTAAATATCATACAATCTTTGTTCACTTGTTTTTAAATAATTGTATTTTTTTGCATAAATTTTTTGGATACTCTATAGTGTCTTAGATACAGCTTTTTAGATACAGTATTTTTTATACAGTATTTTTCGATATTATATTTTTACATTGAAAAAAATGTCTATACTTAAAACAACTATAATTATGATTAAATTTGCCCTTACTACTTTTTCTGGTTAAATAAATCAGAATTTTTGTAAATCTAAGCAGAGTTTTTGTTAAGTTAACCAGAATTCTGGTTAAAAGTGAATTTCTGGTTTTTTACCAGAAAAATTAGTAAATTTTACCAGAATCCTAATGTAATTTTAACCAGACATTTTCTTCAGTGTAGATTCTGTATTTTTAGATACTGCAGTCAGAAAAATGATTTTTTTTGTAATTTAAAAAAATAACATTCTTTGACTTTTCTGGTTTGATTCAAGAACAATTTTTTTAAATCAAAGGGTTGTCTGAATCAAAGGTTTCTTTGATTAAAAAAAAATTTCTTCGACTTAAAGATTTTTTACTTTATTTACAGAAATGTCTGCTTTGAAAAGATCAAAGAAATTCTAGTGTTAATGCTGTGTTGAAGAAATATTTTTTGAAATTAAATTGTTTGTTTGTTTGAAAGAATAAAAAAACTTCTTTGAATCAAAGAACATTTCTTTAAACGAAAGAAAAATTTGAATAAAGAGTCAAAGAAAGTTATTTCTTTAAATCAGTAAGAAAATTTCCTTGAATCGAAGAAAATTTATTTAAACGAAAGAAAAATGAAATTTGAAAGGAGTCAAAAGAATTATTTCTTAAAATCAAACGAAAATTTTTTCTGAGAGTGTGTTTTCAGATTTCGAATTTTCAGATATTTGTAAATACTATTCTTTAGATATTGTACTTTTAAATACTCTTTTTTTTTTAATGATGTGATTTTTTCAACAGAGTATTTTTTAGACTTACTTGCTTTTTTTAGACACTGGAGTTTTTTAGGCACTGGAGCGTGTAAATTTTTTTGCAAGCTTGTAAATGCCTTCTTACGAGATTGTAATTGAAAAAGTGAAGTAAGTGCTTAACTAGAAAATATTTAGCGAAAGTGTGATAATGTGAGACAAAAAGGATTAAAGTGTATAATGAGTGCAAAAAGTAATTTGTGGCGGTTCGCTTCTTTTGCTCGTGAATCACGTTAGCTTTCTCATAATTATGTGCCTGACATTGTTTTGAAAGAGAATACCTTGAAATCCTAGGAGGAATGCTGGATGTTATTATTCCTGTTTCGATTCCTGGCCAGAATAAAAAGTAACATCATGAATATCATTGATAAAGTAATTATAAGGTATGTTAAAGTCAGAGCAGGCAAAAGAAAAATTTGCATTCGGTGGAATGCGCGTAATACGATTTTATGTTGCATTTCAAAAGAATCCAAGTTATTCATCAGTAACACATTATTGATCATCTAGAGCAATTCCTTTTTTTATTACACTTTTTTATCGCGCTAAATGTATTCTTTTTTTCCTGAAGTCTCGCAATTCTAAAAGCAAATTCCATTCAATTTGTCATTCTTGTTTATAGTTCTTTGAATGACAATTTTTAAATTCATTACTCTTTTGTTTATGATTTTTATTGATATTTTATTGATCTCTTTTCAATATTATAATGTCATTGTCACGTACATGAATTAATTATTCAATTATTGAAGAATACAATTAAATATAGTCAATAAATTAAATAAGTTTTAACCTATAAATTAAAAATGTGTCAAATTAAAATAATCTTCATGCCAACAAAATACAAATCTATATGAAATATAAATAAAATTTAATATTTTTTTAACATTTAATGGCAATCTAAATTAATTATTGTCAATAATTTAATTGAATAAAATTTATATTTTCCAATTAAATTCAACAATTTTCTAAATAAGTCATCGATTTTTCCCATTTACAGGAGGGGGTCGATCGCCCTGGATACGCCCCTGTATTTATTATAAAAATGTAGTTATTTACATGCAGTTTTTAAATGTTTTTGATTTGCATTTATTTAAGTATAACAAAAAGAAGAATATAACAATAAAACGAAGACAAGTGAATATGATAAAAAGTAAAAACTTGACAAATTTAAATAAATATAAACCAAACAATATGCAAAAAATTTCCCAAAATGATGGTTGTTTTTGAAGTAAAGAAGACAACGGGGATTTCGACGCCACTGTCAGGTTTGACATTTCAAACTCCTATATTCTTTACAAGCGTATAAATTTAGGTGAATGTTTTCGGAGCAACCCTACATATATATATTAATGCAGTTTCGTTTCAGCTCATGCGAAATATCCTTCTCTCCTTCTCATCAGCCTTCAAATAATCTTCATCCACTCGGTCCTAACTTATATTCAATGTTTTCGTGCTGCAACAAAAAATACAGATACGAAGAAAGAACAACACACGTGTTTCACAACACGTGTTCGACTGAAGAGAGATTATACCTTCCAATTCTGCATTGTTCTGAAAGTTTCAAAAAATATTTTTTGCTACAAAAAATATTTCCCATAAAATAGAATTTTTTTAAGGTTAGTATTTTTGAATTTTTAAAAAATTACTATATTTTGTTACATAAAAATGGAATTATGCGTTTAAAACAAATGAAACAAATAAAACGACATTTTTTTAAATTTGTTGTTTGTCTTTTGTCATCAATTATTGAATTAAATTTAAAATCATTAAAGAATTTTGCAAGTAATTTTATTGGCATTTTTTGAAAAATACAAATTTTAAAAACCCTTGATTACAAATGCTTGAAATTATAGAGTAATTAGAATTAAAAATAATGGTCATAATGAAGTTTTAATCATTTTAATGACAATTTTTGTGACTCGGGGGTAAAATGCAAGTAGTGCCACTCCTGAAAAGGAGAGGATGCGCGCGCACAAAAAGAGGGCGCGATTCTTTGACGCCGGCTTTTGTAGCCGGCTTCTCGAAACTCGTAGAAACGCCAAACGCTCAGAACGACGTTGTCTTTCGTCGTGTATAGTATTGTGTTATTGTTCTAGTTTGTAGAAATCATTTAAATCTTTTATTTCCTCTCTTAGCCTCCTCTGTTTTCTATTCGTGCGTAGTTTTCACCTTTGGTTTTTGCAACAAACGGTGAAACATCGTAGAAAAGTTTTTGATCGCGTTTGGTTTTAGTAGTCCTCAGGAGCAAACAGTTTGAAATATGGCCGAGGATAAGAACGAAACGAGTCCTAACGCAGGGGGCGAGCAACCCGCGCAGGAAATAACTCCGCCTGCCAAGGACGAATCGAAAGAAATCGTCAAAGACGCAACAAAGAAAGTCGAGGAAAATGGCGAAGGTGAAAAGCCAAACGAGAATGGAGAAGAAAAGTCGACCCCCGAGCCCAAGGACATGAAGGCCATCGTACTCAACGGATTTGGCGGACTTAAGAGCGTTAAGGTCCTCAAGAAGCCTGAGCCGACCCTGGCCGAGGGAGAGGTCCTCATACGAGTCAAGGCATGGTGAGTACGCACGGAAATTCATTGTTCTTGTCGCGCTCGACTTCTCGCATCCTGCCAGAGGTCCAGGTGCTGAATTAGCTTCAGTTCGCAAAATAATGCTCCTCTACTTTTTGACACTATGCTTCTCGAAACAAAAGCTAATCTTTGACAATTTGCAACGCAAATTACCCACTTTTCAATCATTCAAACAAAAACTTGCTATTGTTTCTTGAATATTCTTCAATTACGAGTCACAACCAATTTTTTTATTTCAAAATACAATTATCAATTAACGGACTGTTTAATGTCTCACTGCATTCTTTTAAATTGCAAAATTGTAGTAAAACTTGGTTCAGAAATGTTAGTGTTTGAATAGCGTTTGTGATTTTACTATATCTACATCTACAATCTCTTTGTCGAAAAAATTCCAAACTAAAGTGATTCTACTTGCAGGATTTACTCGTTTGTTTACAAATTGAATCAGTAATCAGCCTTTCTGAAGAAAATTTCGTAATTTTAGATTCATGGTTTACAGAATTTAAACTTCAAGATTCCTGCGCTTGTCACGATTTTACAATTTTGTATAGAATTTCGTTTTGTAAATGCTGTAATTTTTGTGTTTTAAAATTCCGCTAATTAACCTTTGTTTAATTCTAATACATAATGCATTATCAATCGTCAACCTAAAACACGATTGAAAAATTTGTTAAACGGAAAAATTATTTATTTACTATTTAAAATTTATGTACTAAAGTTATTTAAAGTTCATAATTTTGTGTTCTATTCATAATTTTGTGTTCTATTCATAATTTTGTGTTCCATTCATAATTTTTGTTTGTTTTATACTATTTATAATTTCCATAATTTAAAATTGATTTGACGTTAATTGTAACTCATTTAAGCAATAATATGAAAAGGGATTATTTAATTAGAAATACAAATGATGAACCCACTAACTAATATTTATTAATAAAGCTAGATTTAAAAACTCGAGTAAAGAAGTAAAGTTCTTATTTAAATAAACTAAATAAGTGAAGTTGCAGTAAAATCAACTTTTTTAAAGTAATACGTCCTGTGAAGCATTTTCGCCCTTTTGGCGGCGCGTATGATCACCGGATGTACTCATTTGACATGTATGTGTATACATGTGTTTTTAGTCTTGCAAATTCAGAGCAGGAAACCTTTAAAATACCGGAAATAGAAAACTAAGAATTTAGATCCAATTGTTGCCAAATTATTTTAGAGAACATTATTGTTGAGAATATTGTCAATTTGTTTTATTAAACGGAGAAGAGTCAGTAAAATTGTGTAGCGATTCATTAAAGTCGATTGCAACTTTAGTTTGATTCTAAATAAATAAAATAGCAATTAAAATATGGATAGTAATTGCAATATAAATAGTTATTAAAGTATAAATAGTAATTAAAGTATAGATAGTAATTAAAGTATAGATAGTAATTAAAGTATAAATAGTAATAAATAAATAGTAATTAATACATAAATAGTAATAAATAAATAGTAATTAAAGTATAAATATAGTAATATAAATATCAAGTAAAGAATAAATAGGAATTGAAATACTAATAGTAATTAAAATATAAATAGTAATTAAATTATAAATACAGTAATATAAATATCAATTAAAAAATAAAAAGCAATTGAAATACAAATAGTAATTAAAGTATAAATATTGATTAACTACCTAAATAATCATGTGATATTTTTAAGTATTAATAATAATAAATTATGTGCGTTGAAGATTAATCTGGACCAGGAAATGTAACTTAATTTTGCAATTTAAAAATGAGAGTACAATATTCTAGTTGCACTGAAGCTAAAAGAGCAAAAATCCTGAATGCGTTATGGAATTTTTGCAACGGCTGATTAAAATTAGAAGATTTATATTTAATTTCTGACAAGATATATCATAATCTTTGCAATCTTTGTTGGCATATCAGCCACAAGTAGAACGTGATATCCAACTTTCCTTACTTTCTCTGTGGCTTTCGTACAATTTATCTCAGTTTACATTTTATTTTTTATCTAGGTATAGAAAAAGAAAACAGTGCAAAAGATTTTACACTCTTTTTAACACACAATGAACAATAAATTCTGAAAACTATTCAAAAAAAAAGCTAAAATCTATACAAAAAAGCTAAAATCTAGACAAGAAAAGCTAAAAACTATACGAAAAAAAACTATATGAAAAAAACTAAAAACTATACGAATTTTGGATTTAAACTGCTCATCTCCGAAATAATGTTGTATCTTCAAATTAAAAGGAAGTGCCTTTATTTCTCTTTCCTTTTCAAATTATGTTCCACTAAAGATAAAGAAGTTCTCAGTTGATTTATTCTTTAAGAAAAATTAGCGATTAATTAAGGAGAT
Organism: Ganaspis sp. Gsp50; assembly: GCA_011057455.1. Lineage (NCBI taxonomy): Eukaryota > Metazoa > Arthropoda > Insecta > Hymenoptera > Figitidae > Ganaspis > Ganaspis sp. Gsp50. The sequence goes on along the minus strand of WNHD01002472.1, from coordinate 15,728 downwards.
TATTTTTATTTACCGAGTACTCATTATTTTTGTTTATTCGTTTATAGTTTTTATGTTTCAATTATGAAAAAACAAAAGAAACGAGAGGGACAAGAAACTGATATTACGGTCTACTTGTGGTATGTAGAGGGTACTCTAGATGATAAACTTTTAAACATTGATAAACTCGAATGTGATTCTTGTGTCAATCAGCGGATACATAAATAGCAGACATTGTAGAAACGTCGCAATTATTCAATGAAACTAGTGCTTCATGAAGCGAAGGCGTTATTCATTTTCAATTGGATGCAAATTGTACTTGAATACCAAAGTTTTCATCCTGAGTTGAGCTTTGACTGATACAGATTAGAAAAATGCTTCTCAAGTTTGCAACGTTTTTGTTCCTTTACGAAAAACTAGAAGTACATTTAATGCAAATTAAGTTCCGAACGTTCAAATCAACGAAATTTTTGTTTTATTTATTTTTACTCATTCTTCTATTCTAATCTATTTTTTTAATTCTAATTTTTAAAAATTCAGATTTGTCCTAAAATATTATTTCGCGTAACGATTATTAACTTTTATGTTGTTTAAAAACAATTGTTCATTTTCATTACAAAAGTGTATGTTTAAAAAATTGAAACGAAACATGCAAATTTGAAAAATTAATTTAAGCAAATTTTTGTTTCTTAAACAAAATGACAAGACAAAATAGAATCTTTGAAAGTGGTACAAAAATATTTTCGAAATTTACAAATTGTATAAATTTGTTTTTCTATTCGCTTGAATATTATGCTTATGTTTTTTTCTATTACATTATTTTTCTTTTAATATTTACAATTTTCAAAAATTTCTTTTGTCCTAATTTTGATAAATTTAGTAAATACTAGAACAATGATAAAGAAAATAAAAATTCGTTTATTATTTTTAATATAAATAATAAAAGAAAGAAAAGACGAAGTGTAGGTTTACGTTTTTAATCAACGATTTAAATGAAAGATAATTTTCTTTTTTTCATTTTCATCTCAAAGGGTTTTTTGAAATTTATTTCAAGTAACAAATTTTGTAAATACATTTTTTCGCAAAAGTGTTTATAATATTGATATTATTCTTTTATTTTTATGAAACGTGAATTTCAACTACATATGTAAATAAGAAAAGTTATCAAATTTTAATTTTTTTGATACAAGTAGATTTTTAATCTACTAGGATTTTTTTTCTTTAGTTAGTTTTTTCCAGGGTGGTAGTTTTCTTATGTTAATTTTTATTTTTTCTTTGATAAATTGCATTGGAAAATCGATTTGTTCGTTTTCTCGATTGTTTTTTATGAGCAGGTTTTTGTGCGACTGAATGAATTCCGTATTGCGATGTTTTAAATTCTATGAAAGGTTAGGTCCTAAAATATAGTTTGAATTGGAAATAGAAATTTGACGAGAATATTGGTATTCTACTGACACCTTGTGGAAGTACAAAATCAGGTTTCTGAAAGAAAAGAAAAGACGTTGCATATGTATACAGGTCCGATTATCAAGGTGGTTCAATTATAAAGCATAGACATTTGAAGGATCGTCCGAGATGCTATCTTTCTTGATGGGAGCAAGGCGTAGCACGATAGAAAATCCCCTCGACCACCGAATAGCTCGCATCCTTGAAGGTCACGGTGACTCTTTGGTTATGCTTGAGGCTCAATATCATCAGAGCTGCTGCTTTTATTTATTTTCCTATCTAAGCCTCTCTTTCCCATTTTATATTTTCGTTTAGTCGTCTTCTGTTTTCTTTATTATTTCGTTACTCATAATTTCCAGAATTATTTAAGTTTTGAGCTCTGGAAACGATTTTTTATGAGGATTTTGAGTGGATTCCTTTTTATTTGTAGTGATTTTTATAATTTTGTGTGTTTATAATTTTGATTATGGAAAATTTTTAGTGATTGGTTTATGTTTTTTGTTAGAATTTTGATGTTTAGAAATGTATTTTTTTAAGATGCATACTTTGTGATGTGAATTGAAAGGTACTTTATTATTGAAATCCTTTTTTTATTGTGATTAAAATTTAATTTTGAATGTGATTTAAACGCGGTTTGAATGTTTTTCATTATGCGATTTTAACGAATTTGATAGGTGGTTAAAACGCATTTTTTAACGCAATTCAAGCGCAGCTTGAACGCATCTTGTAATGCGGTTTGAACGCGATTTAAACGCATTTCGTTAAGTGATTTTAACACATTTTAAAACGCGATTTAAACGCATTTTGTTACATGATTTGAACGCATTTCGTAACGCAATTAAAACGCAGTTTGAACGCGATTTAAACGCACTTTAAAACACGATTTTAACCCATTTTAAGAAGCATTTTTTAAAGCGATTTGAACGCTTTTTGCAGCGCGATTTAAACGCGATTTAAACGCATTTTATAATATGATGTAAACACATTGCAGAATAATTTAAGCAAAAATTTTGTAAAATTGTTAAAATTCATGATATGATTTAAATGCATTTTATGATTGAACGTAGATTAGAATAATTGTGTTTTTTATAATGATAGTTTATGTGATTTGAGTTTTAAAATTGAAAAGTTGTAACTTGTGGTTATAGAGATGGAATGTATAGTATGATTTGTGAGAAATTTTTTTGGTTCGTAAATATTTCTAAGACGTAGCTGGATACGTTCGGCAACACTGGAGAGATCTTCGTTTTTCCCCAAGGGCCTTGACAGGGATGTTGGACACTTGGCTCTGAACCACTAACGGGCTCTGATCGTTTACACAAAGATTTGCCATAGATACATTGAGAAATTAATTTTCCATTTAAAAATTCTATTAATTTACCTGCTTAAAATGTTTTTAATTTAAAATGTTATTAATTTACAATGTTATTAATTTACAATGTTATTAATTTAAAATGTTATCAATTGGAAATGTTATTAAATTTAAAATTCAAAATGTTATGAAATTTAAAGTTAAAATTTAAAATGAAATTTAAAATTGCATGGAATAGTAAACAAATTGTAATTACTAATTGGATTAATATCAAATGTTTTACAATGTCGAAGTAGATTAATATTAAATGCCTCGTAATGTCTAAATGGATTAATTCCACATGACTTACAAGATTTAAGTGAATTATGTTTAATTGGTGTATGAATGGAATACTGCTTTTGGTGGAGGGAGGGCAGAATATGAATATGTTGATGAAATTATTGCTATACAAGTGTGAGATAAAAATTGGTAATTAGGTGTCAAGAGACGGGAAATATCTGGGCAGGATAATTTATTATTTCGATTGTTTGTACGTGATTGAGCAAAGGGAGTATGCACAAAGCTTTCTCCAGAGAGGAGATAGGAGTGACCGTCAAAGACTTGAGGGTCTTTTCACGCGTGACTCACGATTCATAAAAGTCATTGGCATTGATGAGAAAATAGCCTTCATAGAAAGATATAATGTACTCATGCTGGCTGGAGTCATTTTGCTGCACAATTTGTAAGAATGCACGCAGGGCAACACACAGTCAACCTTAAAAAAGGCTGTCTCATGTTCATCTTTTTCATCTTCTTTGAAATACGATCGCGTTTCACTAGATTTTCAGTTAATGCGCGCTTGATTGCATTTATTTACCTTTTCCACAAAATGACATTTTAGAACAGGTGCCGAAAGCAGAAAAAATGCATGGATTTTTCATCCCGAAAGAAATAATCTAATTTGAATTTTATAAACTCAGGAAAATGCTGCCTTTGAAGCTCTGAATTCCTTCTAAATGAAAAATTTAATTCGAGCTTTCAATGAAGAATATTTTGCTCTTTTCGTTGGCATGAAATTTTACGTTCTGAAAAGATTCGTGTTAAATAGCATGTTAATAAAGTTGAGTAATTTTCTGTTGTCTCAATTTTTCAAATTTTCGGTTTGTTAGAAAAATTCGAACTGCAAAATAATAGAAACATTAGCAATAGGTAGTAGGCAGAATTTTTCGTTCTGCAATTTCGTTTGACAAAAGTGAACGGTTATTGTAATTTATTGCTTTTGATTATTTCTTTTGTGATTCTCATGTTGTTCTCGCAAAGTATTAATTATTGGGTTATCAATAATGGAAAAATTTGTTTGTCTCATAAGAATGACTTTTTGTGTTGATTTCGTTTAACGATACAAAAATTGATCTCTTGCTGGCAGTTAAATTACATGCTCTCCTTGTATTATACTGGCTTCAGTTGAGAAAGCGAATTTTATTCTTTTCTTTGCCACTGCTATGACTCAGAATTCATTCCTTTGATACTTGCGTGATTTCACCAATCTTGGGTAAAATATGTTTCCGAAGTTGTACCTGTACATTTTACTACCATTTTCTCTCGCTTAAATTCACTGGAAACCAATTTTAATACAACTTTCAGCTCTCATTCATTTCTTTCAAGTGCATTATGCTTTATCCAAAAATATCTCAAACACGTGCTTCTACATTAAGGATTATTTAATTTCAAGAAAAAATAGCTTACATTTTTCGAGAAAAAAACGCTGTTTATATAATTAAAATAACCTTTGCTTCTTTGTTTATATTATTTTTAAATAATTGTATTATTTTTAAAAATGATGGAAAAGATTGAAATGTGGAAAGATTTAAAAATTGTCCTGAGAGGCTAAAATTTCTCGTTTTAAATGAAGAATGTAGATGTTAAAAGTTTCAGTCAATGAGGAGTCTATCTGTACTGGATTCTCGTTTAATCGAACAGTAGAAAAGTAATTAAATTGCTTGCGAAAAAAGCAATATTCATGATGGAATGGAGTTTTTAGTGAATGGTCTTCTTTAATAATTTCTCGTAAGTTCATACGTTGAGCTAATTAGTCCGATAACTCATGAGGCGAAAACAATGGCGTCTCTTGATGTAGACTGCTTTCAGGAATATTCCCATAACCCTCCCGGCACTCATAAATCTCAAAAGTAGTGCACTAGGTGCCTTTTCAATATATATCTCTCTCGTTCTCTCTCTAGCATTTCCCTCTCGCATTTTTTACGTTTTAAAAATATCTATTACCCATCTCAATTTCTCTTCGATTCGCACGATATTTATTAAACGGAGAACTACCAAGCTACCACCACACACTAGCGTGAAATACTTGCCGAGATTATCTCGCTGCATCTGCATGCTATTTCTTGTATGCACTCACACGTGTTAAAAATCCCTGTAGAAGAATATCAGCAGTAAATCAAAAATCCTCACTTGTTCTTTTTTCGCAGCTGTGTCAGAAAATTGTCTTTTAAGATGCTCTACATCCACAGCAATGTACCTGAAGAGGTCACTTTTGTCTTTAATTTATCTCGTTGTTCTAGAGTAAAATGTTTATTCGGCAGAATGAATTCGATTTAACATGTTGCAATCGAATGTGTATGCTTCAACTTGGCGTTGTTAATTGACAAAAATTGTAAAACAATTGTAACGGTAAATAAAACAATTGTAACGGTAAAAAAAATAGTAACTATAAATGTATAAAATAAGAACTACTATATTTGTGCAGTATGAAGGTGCTGATTCATTATCATCAATAATGACATTATACAAATTTGGGGTTAGAGTTAAAGAGCTAAAATTGTTTTTTCCGGCCTAAACCACTTGTTTGATTTGTTTTATTCTACAGGTGATTTGCATTTAGGTAATTAATAACTAATTTAAAGTAGATACTTATTTATTTCTGTTTCAAAATTTTGACAAAAAATTAATCACAGCACTTTCATAATGTACAAATTGAAATATTTGCAAATCGACAGCGAACACTACAGTCAATTTATCAGTCAATTTTGATAAATATTGAAATCTGTAAATACGCTTCTTTGAATTCTTTTGAAATGTCAAATGCGACAATTTTAGTGTAAAAACTCGTGCTGGGATGTAGTGTCATGGAAATAAAAGTTTGACAAAAGGTTTTTACGAAAAAGGAAAAAATAGAAGTATTAAAAATGGTTTTAATACCAGATTAAGGGATTTTGATGACATTTACAAGTAGTGATGAGAGTGATTGAATTTATATCACATCTGCGTGAGTAAATGCACCAATTTGGATCTATAGAACACGGTGTTGGTATTGATCGGACCACACCCGTGCTTCTCCACCCCTGTACGCCATGCGTACATACGCACTTGCACATTTACACTTTTCCTATTGGTGTAGCAAACCTAGACTAGAGTCCAACACCCCATAGAATAGGTTATGCACGCCATGGGGTGTACAACCCCTATTTTCAAGTTCAAATACCTCATGTTCGTGGTATTATACTATGAGAAAGAACTAGTCGTAAAAATCGTAATGACGCCAACTCATATTATACATTTTCAGTCAATGGAAAAGTATCAATGTTGTGGTTAGAGTAAAATATTACAATTTTACAAGTACCGAAATAACAATTATCGTTGTTAGACAAAAATATAGAGATGTAGATGAAAATAACGAATTTTTATTGTTTTTGGACTTTAAATTAAATTATGAGGATGGTTCAATGTTTGTAGGAAATACGTATGAATTTTTATCAAACATTATTAATATTTCACTTTAAACATTGCAACAAAACGTTTAGGATTCATGTAGGCAAATTTTATGCGAACGTGGTGGTGATTGTATGGGGAAACTTACCGTTTCGTAGAGGTTAAAAGTTTTAAATGCAGGGATTGTGAAGATTTTTGAATAAATCATTTAAAAATTGTGTTTTAGGAACCCTCTCTAGAACGCGTCATAATTTCCCGCTAGCCCATCATTCTTTCCCTTGGGTGATTTACTACCAATTATCAAAGTGGAATGGACTTTTATTTTATTCCTGTTAATTGATGTTTAATTCTCTAATTGTCTTCTTTTAATCATGAGTTTTTTTTCGTTTACGAAAAACTGAAAAGTAAACTTTTAGTTATCTAATTATTGCTCCAGCATTAATTTACTAGCATTGTAAAAAAACTAGCATTTGCGTTATTGGAAAAAACATTAAAAAGAATGAAATTATTAATTTAAAAATATTTGTAACGCAAGCTTTTTTTCTTGTGATTCTTCTTTTCTGTGATTATTTGCTTGTCACTAAGAAAACTTGGTGCATCCAAAATTGTCGATTTAATTGCAGAAACAAACAATATTTGTTGGTTCTTTACTTCTTTTTGGTTCTCTACTATGTTTTGGTTCTATATTATTTGTTGGTTCTAAATTGTTTGTTGGTTCTGTACAAAGAAATAAATTGTATGTAGAATTCGCACAAAGAAATTTTCCAAGTGTTTGGAATTGCAGTTTGCTTTTACTCTGTGAATTATTTTGAACTCGATGAAGTAACGGAATTGAATATTTTGCATTAAAATACAGTTAATTATCTCATCGTTGAAACGTTACAATGATTTATCAAAGGAACGATAGAATAATCATTACAAGAACTGTGCTGCATTCCTTTTTGCATACTATCGTTAGGTTCACCGTAACTCGTACGTGCAAAAGGCTCCCATTTCCTTTTCCTGCGCGAAACTGAACACCATTTTATTTATGTACACTAAAGATAACATGAATAACAAGTACATCGCGTTGAAAAGTGGCACGTATACTGAAATTGATTTGCCGAGTCACATACGCATTGCTAAAAGTTTCATCGATTGCTGGTTATATATGTATATAAATATCCATTGCTAAGTAACTGCGGCTATAATTGAAATATCGGCAGGTGCTGAGCACCAAGCGTTAACGTACATTGTACAGAATCGCGGAATTCGATTGAAAAATAAACCAGAAACGGCTGCTGGGTGCCTTAGAAACGCGATACCGTTTTCAAGCGAATTCTGAACGAAAACATTTTCCTGTATAAATGCTTTCATGAGTGCGGCACGCATATAGCATTCCAAGAGAAAGCTTGTCAAAACTTCCCTTCTTTTAGTTTAATTTCAGATTCGATAACTTTCATTGAACTTTCTGTTGTAGTTTTATAGTTTGGTTTCTTGGATTTTTCGTATCGAAATAGAATTACGTGCACCCGAGTCGAAATTTACATCCTGCTTTCTGCCTGAACTTTCGGGATCTAATGGATTTAATTTTAATCTAATTTTTAGATTGAAAAAGATTGCCGTTTTTGGGGTCTCGATCCTTAGAATATTGAAAGTATGGCTTAATCAAGTTCTAGGAGAAATTATGTAGGGCCTAAATTTCGACTCTGGTAGTTTTATTCAAATTGTTAATTTGGTTTTCGACAAGGTCTTTCAGCAGTAATGGATTAATTGTTGATCATTACTTTTGCGTATTATGCTCATTAGGTATAAGCAATTGACTTGTTAGGTAATCTTTTTCCCAAAATCTCTTTCTAACGCTCTGGTCATCTAGGCAGATTATCAGCTTACGATTATCAACTAATTGTACGCAAATTTGGTCCAACATAAGTCGAGATATAAGTGGTATTTGGATTTTGAGAAATATTGAAAGGCTTCGATTCTCGTGTGTAAGCAGAAGCAATTATTTCTTTGGATTATGGAGGTTGATTGGTGATTTTTTGAGCCTGGCAAATGTGTATGATCGAGGCATGTACGATGAAGTAAACGCAGCAATTAGCCGCCGCGGAAGATCGCGGACACAATCGCGAATTTTGAATCGGCCCATTAAACCCACGCGCGCCAGTACAACTTCTTCGAACGCCTTTCAATTTGCGTTCGGCCATTGTCCAGTCGCGATATCGCGTTGCTTACCGCCCGTGGGCGAATCTCACCCCGCCATCTTTCGTTTCTTTAGGAGAAGAAAAAAAAGGGACAAGTTGTAGGACTGTAGGCCACGTGCAGGTATATCTACCTCTCAAACTGGTCCTCTGCCATCCTTGCTGGACAAGGGGGGAAAGGAGAGATTCAAGAAAGGGGAACGAGGTAGTTTCAATGTCGCGCTTCGACCTCCTCGGTGCAGGTAGAAGGAAGATGGATAGCTGGAAAAATGTCGGATATGGGCTTTTCTTGGGTTTTTTTCTAACAAACTGCCTCTAAAATAACCCAAAATTTCACGGAAAATTTCGGCAATTTTTGCAAAATTTCAAGGAAATTTTGCATTGATGGAAAAAGATGGTTGGTAGGCGCATATTTCGGTATGAACCCGAGTTGAATTTTTGGTCTTTTTTATGAGTGGTTGATGACCGTGATTTTAGATGATAACCATAGTTGCTAAGAGTAAAAAGTAAACCAAAATTTTGGGGAAATGCTGTCAACAGTTACGGGTTTTGCGAGGGGTTTGCGAGGGGTTTTGAGAATGATTTGTTCACTTTTATCTTGATGCGAATTTGGAATTCAACTACAAAATTACGTTATTCGAAATGTGGAATTTTATCACAAGTGTTTCTTAATGTTTTAAGGAAAATTGTAAAATTCTTAGCCTTTGCGGTAGACTTAATCTTAATGGTTGTCGTCAATATTGTGTAATTGGGATTTAAATAACCCAATCGAAGTGGTCATTATAGTCAAACGAAATTGATTTAAAATTTGTCTTTTTTTGGTATTGTCGCATTTCTTGCCTAAGAGATTTTGTTATTTAGGCTTTTAATTTTGAGATTATAGTTCTTGTTCATTTTTGCTAATAAACTGTTAACTTTAAAGTATGAAATTGATGAAGATTTTGTAATTAATTTGATACTTTTTTCATCAAAAGTGATACTTTTGGCATTGAAGTGATACTTTTGGTACTAAGTTGATACTTTTGGTACGAAGTTGATACTTTTGGTTCCAAGTTGATACTTTTAAATAAACTGTGTTGCGGTAGGTAGAGTGTTTAATACAATTGTCATAGGTACTGTGTTTTAATTATGGTTAATTGATACAAAATTTTGATTCGTAGTTCAAGATTATGGACTCAAAAGGGTTCAAGCGTGTAATTAAGTTTACGTAAATTTGAAGAATATATTCAAATGGAATTTAAAAGTATATAATTAAAATTTTGAGGGATATTGATACGCAGGGTGTATTTATTATGAATGTATTTATCATTTACGAATGTATTTTATACATTAATAGTTAAAAGTTAATGATTGCTTTATAATAAGATTCCGATACTGTCACTCATTAATTAAACGCATCATTCGCTAAGAATAATAATATGAACGATGAGTCTAAGGTTATCGACTGGGTCATTTAAATGTAATATTTTCTTTAAATACAATTTATGCAGCAGATGTTGAAAAGCATAGTTATTTATGTTATGAATAATCCATGTGTTGATTTCATTTTATTGATTTTCTTTTATTGGATTCATCTTATCGAATCCACTTTATCGAATACACTTTATTGAATCCACTTTATTGAATCCATTTTGTTGAGTCAATTTTATAGAATCCATTTTATGGAATCCATTTTATAGAATCCATTTTATTATAAATTCATTTCGGTTCATAACTCAATCGTCATTTCGATTTCTCTGTGGGGGAATATTATGCATAAATAAATAAAATTCATTGAATCCATCTTATTGAATTAATGTTATTGATAGGATGGACTTGATTGCGAAAATTGGAAGTGATTCAATAATGATGAATTACTCTCAGTAAGTAATAGAATGTAAAAATAGGTTTTGATTCATTTCTAAGAAGCAGTACAGTTGTAATACAGTCATCTCTTTATCTCAAAAGTGACTAATTTTTCATTTCTTCTACTTAGGCTCAATATTACAGAGAAACTTTATTTTCTTATCTTTTCTTAGTCACTAATTAAACTACATTATGACCATCGTTTCAAGTAACATTGTCTTACCACTTTACGAGTAACATGAAAAGGGGTCTTGTACCCATAATTACTTCTTGTAATTTACGGTGCGGTGAAGTCCAAAAGGAAACTAAATTAAATTGGGCAGCCATTTTCTTCAAACAGGTTTTGAAATCCCAAAACTCGAGTGTCTTATTTAAATTCGAAATTCGACTTTTAGTATTGGATTTTTTCCAAAAAGGGCAGATGATCATACACTGGGAAAACTTAGTTTGTGTATTAATCATATTTTGTGAAGTGATATTAATATTTTAGTAAAATTAACCTTAGAAGCTTGTAAAATCTATACTATTTGCTTTCACTGAAAAAAATGTCTAGTTAATTTAACCAGAAAGGAATGTTAAATATGCCCTTACTATTTTTTCTGGTTAAATTAACTAGAATATTAGTTAAGTCAAC
>WNHD01002471.1:0-14912 GCA_011057455.1 Ganaspis sp. Gsp50 | reverse complement strand
TTACCTTAATATATCGCTGGAATTTGCTCACTTCGACAGCACACGAAAATTTGTCTATTTTAAACCTTATATGGTCCACTAACAATGACGTTAGACTAAGCTGTAGCACACTCGCGTATTGTCACCAACACCACATAAAAATTGAGGAATCAATGTGTGTACATTAATTAAAAAATCCCCAGTGTTTCAGAAAATATGAAATATATCGATTTAAAGTTCGGCTGTTCACTATTTACTTTCTTTAAATGTGTCTTCCTCAAAAGTATTGCAACCCTTTTAAAACTAAAGGACTTACAATTATTATTGTAAGAATTTTATTTTTTTATTGAATATTGCTATGAAAATTTAAGTGATATAATTCATACGTTTGTACTAAATGCAAGACAAAAGTTTATAAAATGGAAAGCAATGTTAAATTTTAAAGATTAGATTTAACCAAAAACATGAAAGTGAAGAATCCATAGAAAATATGCCCGAAAACAGTAAAAACGGTGATGAATTAATGGAAGAAGTTAAGTCTAAAAGTTATGATGATGATTATGCTTGTAAAAAAAGTGGATGCAAATTTGAAGAGAATAAAACCGATAAATATCATTAAAGAAGTGGTTTTCTTACCGCAAGAGTCACAAATATATTTACCTGAATTTGAGAAACAAGTAATACAAAAAACGATTAATGAAATTGCAACTAAACTCATGGATTCTAATTTATTCTCTTTAAATAAATTTCAGAAGTGGAATGCTGATTTCAAAAATGCATTGACAAGAGCAGCAACAAAAGAAATAAATTTTCTTCTTAACGACACTTCCTGTAGATTGGAGTATCCGCAAAACTGCAAACAAATTTGGTGTGCCTAAGTGCATGGTATCTCGATCTATGAATGAGGAGCTTATAAAGAGAATTAAAGGATTTTATCTTTCAGACGATGTAAGTCGAGTGATGCTAGGTGCAAAAAATAAGTCTGTAGGGTTTGAAGGAAAACAATAACATGAATCTTTAAGTCATTATTCAAATATGTTATCCCCTTTTTTTAAATTTTAACTCAATAACAGTTTAAATATCATATATTTTTCTTAGTAGCTTCTGATAATAAAATATTTTATTATTTTATTAAATTATTCACATTAGTTTGTGCCGATTTTAATGTTTACAATTCAATCTTAATTCTTACTTACGTACATTTTTAGAAGCTTTTGTTCTTGGTAAATCTTAATGACTTATGCGTAAATTTTTTTAATAAATAGCCAGATGATTTTGTTTCTCTACCCACATTCGTTGCTTTACGATCACAACAATGTATTTAGCTGTCCGTGAAGGTACTCAAAATGTTTGCGTATGTAAAACTCCTGAGAGTATGCGGATAAAATGTAAGGAATGCAAACATGAGTTAACACTACAAAAGTGTAAATATGAAACAAATTGCTATTAGTGTTTTAAGGAAATCATTTGCGAGGACCGAAATTCAAAGTGCTTTTTAAGAGAATGTTTAGCATATCACAAGGAATTAATAAGGATTCTAATGAATTCATACCTTGCAAGTTTACAAGCAAAAGACTCAACTAAGATTACAAATACAAAAAACCTCTTTGAAAGAACTTCAAAGTCTTTTAATAAAAATTCGCTTCTTAATTTGTTTAGTCAAAGCGTACGAGAATCACAGAAAATTTTTAAAAATACGTTTTTCAAGTGCTAAAAGGATTAAAAATACACGCCACCCGAGTCGAAATTTAGGCCCTGATTTGAACCTGCCTTCTCAGGGTCTGTTAGGTTTTAAGAGAAGTTAAGTAGGGTGTAAAGGCAATACAATTTAGACCCTACTTTGACTTTAAAACATAACGGAAATTTCCATTGCAGGTTCAACATGTAGCAAAGTAGGGTCTAGATATATACGCTTCCTATACCCTACATTCATGCTCCTACACTCCACATTAGATGGTGAAATATTTCGTAGTCGCTCGGTTGTAATAAAATAACTCTACACTTTCGTGATGAATTTACTCTGTCCTTGGAAGGATTTTTGTATGGTCTACCAACTAAATTTCTCTATTTTGTTTATAATATTATTATAAAAAAGAAAATTCAGTTCACAGTGTATGCACAAAATTCCTTGAACAATGTAAATTAATCATGAAAGTGTATAGTTCTTTTATTACAACCGAGAGTCGTTGGAAAATGTCACAGGAAATATTCTGTTTTTACAGTAAATATTGGAATATTTAAACTTTATAATTGTTATATTGTTGTTCAGAGTTCAGTACACTCACATAAACATCACTGATATTAATTTCCGGCATGCTAAAATATCAAAAACTTGAATTTACTTCAGCGCGTCACTTGACACACGTTGACACACGCCAACTCATTTCGCCATCTTTGATTCTTTACTGGCCTTTATGCGCAGACGTTAAATTCGCATAGCAGGTTCGAATAGAATCAAAGCAGGGTTTTAATTATACGTTTTTCAAGAGCTGGATTGAACTGGATGCAAAGTGGGTTCTTGCAAGTTCAAGTAGAATGAAAGTAGGGTTTAGATTATACGTTTTCCAAAACATGGATTGAACTGGATGCAAAGTAGGGTCTATAATTTAAAATGTAGGAGCAAATGGACTTAAAGTAGGTTCTACCAGCTGTGAAGTCGGTTCTAATCAGTGGCACTAAGTTGAAAGTAGAGCCTAAATTTCGACTCGGGAAGACTACAAATCCATTACAAAACACATTATACAAATTGATAACACCAACACACAAAAAAAATTAATTTCGATTGCTAAAAACCTCACTAGTCAATTCTTATGTATTTTAAGTGGCTGAATCCGTATCCGAGGTTAGAATTGAAAAGTTAGTTCGCATGGGGGGAACCAAATGGGGATGTAAGCTTTACGACAAATGCTTTAGTTGTCCCTCGTATAACAGATTTATCATCGGCTAAAATTAGGCAAATTCTATTTTTCAATAATACTCTTTATACTATAACCATATTTTTATTTTTGAAGTTTATTTCTAATGTTAATTTAGTAAAATGGTTATAGAATAGCTCAAATTTTTATTAAGCGCCAAGTTATCTTTGCGTGAAGCGGCGGAAGATAATGAAGACGGAATTTAATTTACTACACTTTGTTTCATTTTATTTTAAATTGCCAAACTATACTCAATATTCTAATTGGAAAGCGTCGGGGAAAGGAACAACAATAAGGGCAAACAACACTGTTTTAGACACAAAATAATAGAGGATTTTATAAATAATTTAGGCAGGAAGCCCAAATGATTAAAAAGGTAACAGAGAGTTTAGTGAAAAGAGTTTTTAATATGCGAGCACTAACTTTAAACATTCACTGATTAGAGTGAGACCACTCCTTTTTAAATAATAGCAGCTCACTCGTTATCCGGCGTCGTCCGCGATAGTCACCTCTTCTCACCATTTTTCACAATTAGTTTTAGTTTTCTTTGGAATTATTAAAAAGATGAGGCACGAGATGTCTATAAGAAGCACACCAAAAAGAGAGTGTTACCAGGAAGAACACCAAGAAGAGAATGACGTGGCTCACGAAGAGAGTCTACTTCGTGAACGAAGGGCGCTAAAATCGCCGTGTTGAATTTTGGAACTAGCACTGTTACCGTCTGCTGGCGTAATGTTTAAATTAATTGGTGGTCTGCCAGTCACTCTGATGATGAAGGCGGCAACTGCGTTGCCTAGAGTTTAAAATGGTGCCGACAAAGAGTTTGACATTTTGTAAACACAGATCAGCAGCTGACGTTTTCCCTGGTACTCCTGGAAAAATCGGGACTCACATCCAAAATTCAAGTACCAGAGCGATAATCCCACGAAGTTTCAGAAGGAGGTGTCATCGAAGGTCACAGCAAAAGGTTTTATTTTAGAACAATTCAACAGAAAACGTGACGCGAATGAAATGACGAGTTTTTAGGTTAAGTCAAACAATAATAAACGTGAAAATTATAAATTGAGTGGCACAATTCGCCAAGTTTTGTTCGGCTGACACAGCAACCTGGAATAGTTCATTCTCATCTTGATGTTTATAAATTTTACCTGTCTTGCGTAAAATAATGAAGTAATGGTGAAATTTTGTACGCGTTAAAATTTTTGCGCGTCACAATACATAATAGCGACCTTTTACTTTTATGAACTTATTTTATCTCTTTTAACTTGCAACTTGTCGCCAGACTTCTTAAGTATGCCTTGTAGGCACTTACGCGGTTTCGGATTTCAAGATTAGATCTTTGGTTCTGTTTTAGGTACTAAAGTCAGGAGCTAAAATTTAATATATACCTTAACATAAAAACAATAATTCACACCATTAAACCGTTTAAAATTATGATTACATACCCCCAAAAATAAGCGAAGGTAATGATAAAAAAGAACATTAGATTAATGTAAAAATGGACTAAAGAATGTTGTAACCAAGTGTGGGTACTGCCTCGAGTAATGCTGAAAACTTAAGTGATTTTGCTTTTCAAGTTATTAATATTTCGTTGATTGGGAGCAGAAAGACGCCAATTCAGGTTCTTATTGAGAAACATACTTTTCCAAGTGAGATTTGTAAAACGTCCTGTTAGGAATATTTCCTAATTTTCACTCCAAACCACCTCAAAACCAGATCAAATCTCGAGATGTGAAGACCACGTGCTCAAGAACTCAAATAAAATAAAACATTTGGTTATCATTTGAATAACAGTAAACTTTCTTTAACAACCAAGAAGCTTCAGAACGATTTCTCAAAACAATAGCTTTTCTTTTATCTGTGTAAGCAGCTTCTTCTCTTAATTTACACAAACGTACACATGTACCTCACGCGACTCTCGCAAACCTTCTTATCACTCTCTCTTCTTTACCTTTTCGTTTCAAACCCTTCCCCTACACACTATCCTAATCCCTTCCTAATCTCATTACCCCTCACACCAAATCACTCTTCTCCTCACATTCGGCCATCCTTCAACCAGTTTGGTCCCAAAACTAAAATAAAATACAATAAACAATCAAAATACAATAAAATTTACACTTTTTCAAATGAAAACCTTTGTGGGACCCTTCTGTCTCTTTCTGAACGTCTCAAACCATTCACACTATTTTCACTCGTTACACTCTCAGGCTGTTCACAAAAATTACTAATATCACTCTCTACATTCTCTACATCTTCCACACTCTCACTCTCATCCATCGCTTCCTTCTGAAGACTTTCTTCAAGTTCATCTTCACGGTGAACTCGCCAAATCTTCAACTGACTAGAATGCGCGGTACTTTGAAAACCCCTATCCTTATAATCATTAAACTTTTTAATCCTATACGTGTCCTTTGGTAAAATCTCAGTAATTACCATTGGCCCAGAAAAAACATGTTGAAGTTTTGTCGATTCACCAGTAGCTATCGCGCTTCTTTTAACAAATACAATATCGCCTATCTTGTATTGTACACCTTTATATCGTTTTACATCACTACGTTTTTTATACTTTTCTTGTTCCTTCACAATATTCTCCCTAATTTCTTTTTGAATTCCAATTGGAAAGCGATACACTTCACAGTGTTCTGTTAGAGCACGCGAATTAGCATCCTCAAACCTCGGTAAAAATCCATAAAGAGCCTCAAATGGAGTTCGATCTGTCGTTCTATTAATAGTGGAATTAATATCGCGTTCCAACTTTTTCAACTTTGAATTCCAGTCGATCTGATCAACATTTAGATCCGAAGTTCGCATAGCTGGAAGAATCGTTTGATTCAAGCGCTCTATGAGGCCATTAGCCTGCGGATGTCAACTCGAATTCAACGTGTGCTTTATATTATAATTTTTACACAAATCCTGAAAACTATTTGACGTATAACAAGTTCCACGATCCGTGATAACTCGAGTCGGCACTCCAAACCTCTCTACAAATTCGCGAACTCTTCTAACAGTGACCTGAGCACTAACATTTTTGACAGGTATTAACGTAGCATACTTCGTTAAATTATCAATCATTCCCAAAACATATTTATTTTGACGAGGCGTAGTTATAAATGGTCCCAGATGGTCCATGTGCACAACTTCAAATGGACGCTTACCCGGAGGAATTGGGTGCAACTCTCCTTCAATTTGTCCAGTTTTTCTTTTACACAATATGCACTCGAAACAGTTCCGAATATGAATCCGTGCGTAATCCATCATTCCCGGAAAATAATAATACTCTCTCATTCTCCACACCGTTTTTTCTACACTAAAATGACTATTCAAATCGTGATAACGAATCAACAAAGTTTTACGCATTGCAGCCGGTACAACATATAGTTCTCGTACTCCGTCAATTCACATCTCTTGCTTATAAAGAAGACCCTCTCTAAGAACAGAAGTTTTAATTCAATCTTTTTCAATTTTGCTTCTATCCTTTTCACTTTTATTCAAGATATTAATTTTTAATTGAATACCCGGATCAGTCTTTTGAAAAACCAAGATTTCATCTTCTCGCGTCGAAATGGGCAAAATTCTACCGCATTCCAGCTCGTCACTAGGCTCATCAACAGGAGCTCTTGAAAGCGCATCAGCGTGCTGCATCAAATCCCATTTTTTATGTCTAACTTCAAAATCGTATTCTGATATAGCGCTTACCCAACGAGCGATTTGCGGGTTCTCTGTCTTCCAAGTGTTTAAATTTATTATACACTGACAATCAGTCACTATCACGAATTTAATTCCAATCAAAAACAACCTCAATCTTTCTAAAGCCCAAGCAATTGCCATTAATTCTAATCGAGTAGAATGATGGACTCTTTCAGACTCTGAAGTTTTTCGGCTAATCGCGTAAACCAATTTTAATTTTTCTCCCTCTTTATCAGCTTGAAAAAGCATCGCTCCCAAACCAACTAACAAGGCATCTGTATGTAATTCAGTCACATACGCCTTTGGATTATAAACTCGTAAAACTGGTCCTCAGTCAATTTTTGTTTTAAGGTTTTAAACGCGTTTTCCTGAGTTTCTGTCCATTCAAATTGTTTTGAACCTTTTAAAAGGTCAGTTAACGGCGCTGCAATATTTGCAAAGCTTACTATAAAACGTCGAAAAAAACTTGACATCCCGATAAATCGTCTTACGTCATAAACGTTTTTCGGACGCGTTAAATCCTCAATAGCACGAATCTTTCTTTCACCAGGACGGACTTGACCTTGGCCAATAATATATCCGAGATATTCGACGGTTTGCATACCGAATTTACACCTCTTTAAATTAATAGTTAAACCTGCACTTTTTAACATTCCAAGGACTTCGATTAAATTTCGAATTAATTTCTCTCACGTTCGTCCAAAAATACAAGTGTCATCAAAGAATGTAAACTCGATTCCTTTTCTTTGAGCGATCCCTAAAATCTGACCCATTAATTTAGCAAAAACCTTTGGCGTATTAATCTAACCAAACATTGCTCTCTCGAATTTACCGGTCTGTGTTTCAGTTATAGAAGAAGTTTTTTCATAGCTGATTCCGAAAGCGGAACTTGTAAATATCCCGAAGCCAAGTCGAGTGTAATAAAAAATTTCGAGTCATTAAGTTTCTCCAACATGTTATCAAAATTGGGAATTGGGAAATTCATTTGTTTAGTGATTTTATTCAGTCGTCTATAATCACAAACCATTCGAGGAGTACCGTCCTTTTTCCTCACCAAAAATGCTAGACTCGCGAACTCGGAAGAAGCTTCGGTTACAATACCTTTATTTTTATAATCAGTAATTATCGTATCCAAATCGTTTCTATCTTTAGCATTAAGTCTATACGGTCTAGCTCTTACCGGTTGAGCATCCTTTTCAAGTTCTATATCCATCTCAATTGTTTTTGTACATCCTAATTCACTTAAATCTTTAGAAATACACTCTCTATAGTCGTTAAGAACTCGAAGCAACTCATCTTTTTGTTCTCTAGATACTGACTCATCCGTACTAACCTCGTCATGACTCACGCTGTCAAATCGCGGTTCGATTTTCGGAGCTTGTTCAATTGACAAAATTGCTTCTCCTATACACTGATTTTCTTTAATTGTTTGTTTACTTTTATCACAATTAATTACGGGTAATTGAAAATCACCATCAACTGTTCGAATCGAAACGACGTGAATTTCTCCCGGTTCAAGACCAACTTGTTCTAAAGAGGTCGGCTTACTACTCGGTTTTTGTTTATTTTCAAATAAACTCAAGTCAATGTCAGCAAAGGTCAGATCAAATCCCTCGCGCACATATGAGATCTGCGGATCCTCAGTGAAAGGCCTACCAAGAATCACGTCGCACTTCTGAGCCATATCCGGAACAATTCGATATTCTACCGTTTTCGGTTTAAGATCATTAACAACAGTCAATGCTGAAACTATTCCCGGTGATTCTATTATATTTCCTCCGAACCCCTCCAGAACTGATAACTTCCTGTCCATTTGCAAACCCGCACACAAAGCAACGGTCATTTTCATCGTGCACACAGACGCACCCATATCTATCTGAGCTTTAACTTTTACATCATTTACTTTTACATTTCTAAAAAAATTTTGTCCCAATTTATCTGTCTTATTTTCATTAACTACATTTACCTCATCTTTATTTTCTTTCTTAGGTCCGTTATATTGTTTACACCGTGAAGCAATATGACCTTTTTGTTTACAGAGATAGCAAACAATAGGCGTTCTTTCCAACGTACATTCCCGAGCTAAATGACCCGGTTGTTTACACTTATAACAAGTCCGCGAATTCGAGCCATACGCAGAAATAAAATTTTGCTTACCTATACCTTTATTATCGTTTCCAGACGTGTCACCTGTTATCCTTTCCCAAGGTTGTCTATTTCCAGCGTTGGTTGTCGGTATTTTCCTTCCAGCCGAAATTCTTTCTCGTCGAAATGAATCATGTTTCTCGTACTTCAGCATGTCACGAAGCATCTCATCCACAGTCTCGTAATCATGTGTCAAAATATGATTGGCAACGTCTCTGGACCATAATCCATCTGCAACCTCGTCTCGAATTTCTTCAACGTTCATATTTAAACCTTCACACAGACAGGTTTTGTCGAGAACATACTCCTGGATACTTTCCCTTTGACCTTGGATATGTGCAGTCATAGTCCGAAGTTTCTGACTAATACTTCTGGAGGTAACAAAGGTTTTTCGAAATGCTGCTTTCAAGGTATTAAAATTTTTTACGGTGTCCACACGCGTGAGGTATCATTTCAGAGCGACATCTTTCAAATGTGCTTTAGCAACGTTAAAAGCAACCATGTCGCTCCATTCATTAATGTTTTTCATTGCTTCAATTTCTCAAATCAAAGCATCAGCTGCAACAGAGCCCTCTATACGGCCAAAATCTCGAATGGCTTTTAAAATGTCAGGATTGATAGACATCCGGAGCGGCTGTTCCTGCGCGTTCCCAGCGTTCTGATGCCTCATGTTGACTGAATCCTGAAACACCTGTGTTTGATGTTGAATGGAATTTCCCAAAGAAAGCAGCACTTGAGCAACATCAAGTTCCTTATCATTTTTAGGTACAGCCATCGCCTCCGAATCCTTTCGAAACCGAAGATCCAATTCTCGAATCTTCTCCTCATATAAAGCTCTTTCCTCTGCTCGTCGAAGTTTTTGCCTTTCGACTGCCGCTTGAAAAGCCATCAATTTCCTCTGCATTTCGCTCATCGACATTTTCTGTCTAACAGCTTCTTCACTGTCTTCTCCCGCCATGTTGAATCGGAACAAGAACCTCTTCTCTAAATTTTGTTCTCACAAGTTTACACTTAGTTTTCAAATTAAAACGAACTCAAAGCACTACACAATCCACTATCCTACTTCTGATTTGTTAGGAATATTTCCTAATTTTCATTCCAAACCACCTCAAAGGCAGATCAAATCTCGAGATGTGAAGACCACGTGCTCAAGAAATTAAATAAAATAAAACACTTGGTTATCATTTGAATAACAGTAAACTTTATTTAACAACCAAGAAGCTTCAGAACGATTTCTAAAAACAATAGCTTTTCTTTATCTCTATAAGCAGCTTTTTCTTTTAATTTACACAAACGTACACATGTACCTCACGCGACTCTCGCAAACCTTATCACTCTCTTCTCTACCTTTTCGTTTCAAACCCTTCCCCTACACACTATCCTTATCCCTTCCTAATCTCATTACCCCTCACACCAAATCACTCTTCTCCTCACAGTACCATCTCAGATGTCAAAGTTTTTTGGTTACTTTAGATTGATAGAATTATTACGCAATGTGATCGATTATAGTAATTCTGTTATAGAAATGAAAATTAAAGCTCAAATTTTTAATTCTGCAACATATAGTTTCAATAATTTTGATATATTATCACCTTTTCATCAATCTGAAAATTTGCATAAAACTTTGACATTTGAAATAGTTCGTTCTTCAAATCTTGCTTGGGAAAGTATGTTTCTCAATACTAACCTGAATTGGCGTCATTCTGCTCCCAATCGACGATTTGTTGCATCCTGATGGGGTCAATGAAGTATTGACGCCTATACTAAAAATTCCACTACAATAACTAGTGGAAGATCTTGTTCAATATCAATAGTTGAACTTGTACCAGCTTAACTGCTGTACTTGTGCAAGTCTTGCATACAGTATCCTGTACAAGAACCTGTAAATGAACATTAGCCGCAATGAAATTTAATTGTACAAGTTCTTGTAAAGGAACCTGGTCGTATAAATTCATTTCACTTTTTAAAACTTTAAACAATGCCCATTAGTTTTCTGTGACAGCTACGGCTGCGCACTAGGTTTTAATAAGTAATGGCAAAGGGATTCTGTAAGAAAAGTTAGTTTTTTTCATTATCTTTCATTCAATAAAAAGAATTTGTAAAAGATCTTGTCGAAGATCCTGTACAAAAACATGCACAAGAACCTGTACAAGAATTGGTATAAGAACTTGTACAGAAAAATGAACAGGAATTAAATTATATACAAATTAATTTTATTGTGGCTAATCTTCATGTACAGCTTCTTGTACAGCTTCTTGTAAAGGTTCTTGATTAAATTTCCTATGCAGAACTTGTACAAGATCTTGTACAGGAATTTTCAGTAGAAACCTACAGAAATTGTTCCAACTAATCGAATCTTTCAAATCTATGTCACAATAGTGCATTTCAAAAACTTTTTTTCTGTTTTAGAAAATTATTTAGTTCCAGCTGGTTGTAGTGCTCATGTCCATATTTTTCATATACATAGAGATCCAAATTTTTGGCCAGATCCAGACAAATTTGATCCTGATAGATTTTTACCAGAAAAAATGCAAATTCGTCATCCTTTTAGTTACATACCATTTAGTGGTGGCCCACGCAACTGTATAGGTAAATCATAAAAAATTAATTTATTTGTAATTTTATTTTTTAAGCAATATTTAAGTATGTTTTTATTTATTTAATTAAACATGATAAAACTTAAATATAAAAGTATATTGTATTTAATTACTCTCGTTAAAAAATATACTCTTTTATTAAATAACTGAAATTGATTTCAGGGCAAAAGTTTGCAATGTTAGAGGTCAAGGCACTCATGGCTCATTTGTTGTATAATTTTAATTTTGAACCTATTGATCGATCACAAGATATCATTCTCACAGCAGATATAATCATAAGACCTGCTTTTCCAATTCATGCAAAATTTACCACCAGAATGAGATAACTTATAACCTGTAATATGACTTTACCATAATAAACAAAATAATCTGTAAAAGAGTTGTAATTTACAATCCAAACTAGCAAAGATATGCGCGCGCTATAGAGCGCGAGTAACTTTGACCATAAAAAATATAATAAATTTAATTGAACTCAATACATATATCGTCTACCGGGGCTATTCCCACGGTTACTTTTTAATAAATAAAATTTTTATATTGAAGTGTTTCAAATTCTCACTTGGTGTAAATATAGTTTAATATCTTGTAAATAGATGATGGCACTGAATGTTTTTATTAAATTCTTTGTCAGAAAACAGAAAAGAATTCATAAAGTTTGAAAATTTTCGTCGTCAGTTAATCAAATCTTTAAAAATCATCTTGGATCTACTTAATTGTTGTAGTGGCTTTAAAAATGTAACAAGTACGTGTAGTCAATTTCTCTGCGAAAAAAGAAAGATTTCTTAATAGAAATCGAAATTGCGACTCTGATAATAATAATCTTAAAATAAATTCAGAAACCTATTATGACAGTCCTGTTAACATCTTAATGAAATTTGGTAGAGTTATTACACTCATAAAAACATAGAAATGGACACAGGGATTTTTAGAAATACTCAATCAAGAACTTTTGAGATAGTCTTTTCTTTAAAAAATACTGTTTTTTAGAGAGAATATTTTACCTAATAAAAAATTAAATCCATCAATCAAAAAATCTTATCATTTGCGTCGAGATGAATCAATTGACCTGTTTAAAATCTATGTTTGACAAAGAATTGATAGAATATATGACAATTTTCTATTATGTTTGACATTTAAAATTCCATTTTTAATATAACTTTTAAAATTTTGATTTTCTAATGACAGTTCATTTTGCAAAAATTTTATGCATTGAAAAACTAATCGATTAACCTATATAAAGTCTATATTTTACCAAAAATTGAAGGAGTAAATTACAGTTTTTTATTATTTACGATATTAAAAATTCTATTTATTATATAGCTTTTAAAATTATCATATTTTAATGACAGTTCCTTTTGAAAAAAATTTCTACAATAAAAAATGAATCGAATGATCTGTATAAAGTCTATATTTTTCTAAAATACAGTAGATTATTAGAAGAAAAGCAACCGACTGACATAAAATATTTTTTTCAGCAGACATTTATAGATAAATTGTAATTTTTCAATTATTTATGGAATTTATAATTGAAATTTAAATAATTATACTTTTTAATTTATTAAAAAATGTTAAAGGTCGATTTTTGTAAAAAAATTATCTATGAGAAAGCAAAATGTCCATGAAAAGAACAAAATTTCCCACTAGTTTCTTATAACTTCTAAAATAATCATTTTCCAATAATAGTCTCTTCTTAAAAACTGTTCAAGGTTGCTTTTTGAAAAAAAGTTTTCTCTATGAGGGAGCAAAATGTTCATAAAATGAAAATAGTTTTCTACTTGTCTTCATTTGCAACAAAATAAAGAGCCCACGACCAATTGACTTGAAATTCGAAAAATGTATGCTAGCAAATAATTTACAAAAACATTGTAAAGAGAAACGAGACTTAGCGAATAATTACTAAGTTCCCACTGCGACTCACCAGTTATTATGGAGACAAGAGAAGATCTTGCCAACGGCAATATAAGCAATCAACCTTTTGTCAAGTTCACGTTCACCTGATAAAAAGATTCTACAGTACATTTTAAAAACTGACGGTGTTAATACTAGATTATTTGCAGCTTTTTTGATAAACATTTTATCAAGATTTTTTGCAAAAAAGTTATCTTATCACTTTATAACTTATTTTTTAAATGTTCCAAAAAGAACTTTTGATTTATAATTTTTGTAATTGAAGTTTGAGAAGATTATACGAAATAAACAATAATATGATCGCAATTTTGGTGCTTTTTGTGA
Organism: Ganaspis sp. Gsp50; assembly: GCA_011057455.1. NCBI lineage: Eukaryota > Metazoa > Arthropoda > Insecta > Hymenoptera > Figitidae > Ganaspis > Ganaspis sp. Gsp50. The sequence continues at coordinate 1,357 of WNHD01002471.1, read as the reverse complement.
TAGTTATAGGTTTATATCATTTTCTTGTTCATCATGACAGAAGAGGCACCATAATCAATAAAATTCCTGGACCAAAACCACTTCCAATTTTTGGAAATATTTTATATTTTTTAATTTCGCGCGGTAAGAAAATTCTTATGTGTACTTTTTATTTCAAGTTTTACATAAAAATGAGTGAATTTAGGAAAGTAAAATTTCAATAATTATAATTATTAAACATTTGTCAAAAATAATTAAAATTAATACAATATTAAAATATAATTAAATACGAAATATTGAAATGTCACTAACACAGTATTCATATAAAAGTGCATAATAAAATTCTATAGAATCAGATAAACTTCTCGTAGAAAACAAGACTTCAGTGAATTTCATGTTGAAAATCTCAAAAAAAACAGATTTCACGTAATTGCAGATAAATTGTGGCAAGCAAGAAGAGACATGAACCAAAATTATTATCCTATACACAGAACGTGGATTTTTGGAAGACCCTTCGTTCATATTTGTCACCCTGACGATGCAGAGGTACGATAATTTATTGTCTTTTACTTAAAATTTAACATTGTTCACAAAAAACATTATTGTTGAAAAATATTTTTAAATGTATTTTAATAATGTTCACATATATAAAGCATTTTATTTATTACTTTCTATTACTATTTTTACAGTATTATTATTCTACTGTTCAACTATGCAATATATTCAACTATATAAACTAGTTATATTTCATTGTAACAAATTTGTTTTCAAACAGACAATTTTAAAAGTTTTTCAATGGTCTTGAATAATTAAAAAAATAGCATTGGAATAAGTAAATATTAAAATAAAATGAAATTATTATTAATTATTATTGCTTCCTCAAAGGAAGCATTGTAGTCGTGAAGATTTTCGATTTTCAAAGAATAGTCTAAATAGACTTAGTTTCATCAAAAAAGCTTAAATGCGAAGTTTGAAGTAAATGTCCAGATGTGTGTGTGTGTGTATATATATATGTGTGTATGTCACCCTTTTTTGTCGCCAAGATATCTCGAGAACGCTTTGACCGATTTCAATAAAATTTGGTGTACTTTTTACACTCGTGAATATCAAGATTCCCACATAGCACGTAAGCTTGGCAATCTTGCAAGTAAGCTTGCCATAAGCTTGCCGCAAGTAGCACAACGTCCCACCTTGGCAATCTTTCCGGCAATCTTGCGTGTAAGGTTGCAGCAAGGTTGTGTGTAAGCTTGCTGCAAGTTTGCGTGTAAGGTTGCAGCACGGTTGCGTGTAAGGTTAAAGCAAACTTGGTCAAGTCACTTGTACTTGAATGGATTTAAAAAAAATTAGTTGTAATTAATTTGTTGACCTATCTGTGCTT
>WNHD01002470.1:0-14912 GCA_011057455.1 Ganaspis sp. Gsp50 | reverse complement strand
AGAAAAATTCCCTGACTTTTTCAGGTTTTTTCCAGATTTGTAAAATTCCCTGACATTTCCAGGTTTTCCAGGTTTCCAGGTAGCGTGGCAACCCTGATATTGTTTTTGTTAATGTTTCGATTATAATTATTTTTGTTTGGCACTAACTATAATAATTATTTTTATTTAGCACTATAAACTATAGTTTATAATGTTAAATAAAAATAATTAACGTTTAACATTAACTATAATCATTGTTTCTGTTTGGCACTAACTATAATCATTGTTTCTGTTTGGCACTAACTGTAATCACTATTTTCTTTGGCACTATTTGTAATCGCACTATTTTTATCGACATCAACTATTTTCATTTTATTCAATTAAAGGGGTTTAAAGATAGTCCTTTTGGTATACAATTACTCCCAAAAACTAAAAGTTGCACACTATAATCACTTATAATCCCTATTCTTGATAGGCACAAACAATAATCACTATTTTTGATAGGCACAAACCATAATCACTATTTTTGATAGGCACAACTATAATCACTGTTTTTGATAGACGCAAACTATAATCACTATTTTTGATAGGCACAAACTATAATCACTATATTTTTCATTGGGATCAACTATAATGACTATTTTTTATCGGTACCAACTATAAACACTATTTTGTACTAGTAACAACTGCAAAAATCCTGTTTTTCTACCGGTACCATCTCAAACACTTTATCTTACCAATAAAAACCAATTTTTGCCTGGTACCATAATCAAAATAGGTATAACTATATTTTCAATCAGTACCTAATTCTTAAATCCTCAACTTTTATTCGTTCATACGATCATTTATAAAACTATAATAAATCCGATTTTGTAAGACTGTCAACTGATCTAAACTCCTTTCACCAATTCATACATTTAAAGTCTATTTTAAATAAACAAAACAAAAAACACGATTCCCGATAAATTAAAAAAATCCAATTACAATCGGTTTAATTAACCTTTCATTCATGAACAGGTAGGCATAAGTGTAAAATTCCCTTTAATGAAACTTTACTAACCGAAGGGCTACTTTTTGCTAAAAATCAAATAAAACGGAAAAATAGTAGGCATTTATTTGTGAAGGGAGGATACAAGAGGGCATGGTGAACGCGTCAGGTGAGCTTCGTTCAAGCGGGACGTTTTTCTTTTCAAGGCTCATTCGGGGTTACCTTGCTTGGCTCTGATGGTCCCTCTTTGAAGCTTGAAAGGGTCTCACAACAATAGCGATGTGCCGTGGGCAAGAACGTTGTTCGTCGTCTCGTTGTCGTCTTCTTCGAGGTCTCTCTTTCCTTTCTTTTTACACTCTTCCACACTCTTCTACGCTCTTCCACACTCTTCCTTCTCACGTACTAGGTGTGAAAGGCTTTTCAGAACAATCTTGGCTATTTCGAAAGTCATTCGTGCAAAACGACTTTTCTCCACATGTGCAACAGATCAATCTCTATAATTAATTATGTATGTTAAAATCAGTTCTTCGCTCCCATAAGACCATTTTAACCTCCCGATTAAACCCTTTTCGTAACTACACAAAAATTAGCCAAAGTACCCAGATTTCTAAACGCAAGGGCCAGAGCAACGTGATATTTCCTTTTGAATTAGATTTTTTCTCACGCATTCACGTTAAACAAAAAGAACCAAGTTCCGCGTCTTTTTCACGCTTCAAATGAATATCCAGTGGCGAAATTCAAAGAGGGAATTTATCATTCCCATAAATAGCCAGAGACAATGAGCATATTGGCCAATCATCTGCAAAATAACCGAGAAACTGCAATTTAGAATCGAAAACGTAATTTACAGACTTTGTATATATAAATACACTCGCATTATTGACGAAAATGTAAAAAATTCAAACGAAAAAATGTATACATAATGTATTCTAACGTATAGAAATCTGCCTGGAATTACCATTCAATTGGTATTATTCAAATTTATATCATCCATTTGCAGTAAATATTAGTAGAAATCAAATTTCCATTCAAGTGCGCGTCTATGTAATCAAACATTGCAAACTATCGTCTATTTCATATAATGTTGCATTTCAAATGTCAATCACAAGTTTCTCTATATCATTTGGTGCTATTCTTCAAATCCTTTCTCCTGTTTATTTTTAATTTAAAAAATTTTATAATAAAATGAATGACAATCGACTTTTTCCTGTGTAAACACTTGAATATTCCTCGCTGATTAAACCTGATGATGAATAAGAACAAAAAGACCATTTCGGTTATAAAAATATGAAACTCATCACTGCGAGCATCACTGTGTTGTTGAATGTTCAACTAAGTTGACACTCACTACTGTGGGGTCTGACTTGTGTTTACATATGGGGTTCTCTAACTTATTCTTTCGAGTACTATATCTTAACCTTGCACACTCACGCCTCAACCAACGCATCAAGCACGATATCAAGATGTTTGTGAGTCGAGGCAAAATCCTGCTCGGCCTCCAAGGTCCAAGAAGGCACCTATAGAGACCGTGACAGCTTCACAATATAACCCCCAAAAATCGCAATCAAGCAGCTGTATGATCTAAAACCTTTTTTTCCGTAAAATGTCTCGCATACGCTCAAAAATCATTTATTATTTTAGTTTATTTATTTTTATTTTAGTTCTCAAAAAGTATACTTTTTGAGTATACAATTTTTGAATTCAAAACTAAAATTGCAGATCAATTTGAAACAAAGCGAACTTTGTTTCCGTTTGTACACTTTGTGCACAGGAAAAACAAAATGTTAAATTTCAATTAATATGAAATTGAGTTTTTACAGGCATATGCCTGTAGAATTCCAATTTATCTTGGAATTTAACAGATGATGCATTGAAAAAGAACATTTTGTTTTTTCTGTGTGCATGGAAAAAATCTTGAAAGTTTCCTTTTATTAACTGCAGTACAATTTTTCTGATTTTGAAATAGAGAAAAAGAATATCTAGCTAGCAAAAGTGCGGTGCTTTTGCTATATAACAAACAATATAAATAACAACATATTCTTATATTGCCAAATTTCTAGTGTTGTTTTTGTGTTAATTACGATGCTCTAAATTCCACCGTATGTACTTTTGGACGAATAAAATTATATTTCGAAGCACTCAATAGACAAAATGTGTATGCAAGGAATGAACGATAGAATATAGTTGTGCCATTATACAACAGATGCTCTTAAGAAAATAGGACACCAGAAAAACAATCCCGTCTGCTATGGACAAAAGGCTTTTAATAATAGTAAAAACCGCTATAAAATGCCGATTTTGTCAAATCCCTAAAGTTCAGGCATTCCATAAAAGGAAGCTTCTAAAAAAGTTATGTCTTTCAGTTTATCATCACCAAGAAAGTTTAATTAGGGTAATAAAACATTTTGTTGCCGTTCTAAACAACAAAATGTTTAATTATTCAAACCATATCTCCGAGATCATTTTGTACAAATTCCTGACTCGTCAATTCGAAACTAGTAAATCTCAAAATTTCGACTTTCTAATTCGTAGATTCATAAAAACGAATTGTCAACTTAATTCGTAAGTTCATCAAAATGAATTATCTACTTCGTGAATCCATATATAAATGAATTATCAACTTAATCCGCAAGTTTATAAAAAAGAATTATCTACTTCGTGAATCCATATATAAATTAATTATCAACTTAATCCGCAAATTTATAAAAAAGAATTATCTATACTTCGTAAATCTTTTATGAATGAATTATCAACTTAATTCGTAAATTCATAAAAATGAATTATCAAAACTTCGTGAATTCGTATATAAACGAATTATCAAAACTTCGTGAATTCATATGTATAAACGAATTATCAAAACTTCGTGAATTCATATATAAATAAATTATCAACTCATAGTTCGTAAATTTGTAAAAAAGATTAATCAATTGTGAATTCATATATAAATGAATTTTTAACTTCGTGAATTCATACATAAATGAATTATCAACTTCGCGAATTCATATATAAATGAATTATCAACTTCCTGAATTCACAGAAATGAACAACTAAATTTCTCAATTCACAAAAATGAAAACATGAAAAAAGAGGAATTCATGATGCGAAACTACACATGGATGAATAAAATGTAAAAATAAATGTTTTGAAGTGTATTAGAGTACAAAGTCGTTAATTGTGGGTGCATTGAACTATCTGTTTCAATATCAATGATGGGCAGAAATACATGTGTCGATCACTGATCTCTATATTAAACGGATGACCTCAAAATTGCCTAGTGATATTTGAGAACACATGAGAGGTGTAGCTGTCAACAGCTGTCACTTGGACATGTTAGAAGCTCAGTTCAATGGTTTCGAGCAGTTAAGAAAAATGGCTTCAGGCTTCACTTCCGGATCAAAAGGTGCAAAAATATAAGAAACTCTCTCAATGGAAAATGTGTCCGCAGTTCCTTTTTATTTATCCTCCACATTCTACGCAAGCAAAAAGGGATTAGCAACAATAGCAAAGCTGCCAATACTTTTCCCGACACTTCCAAATCGTTTTCGTTTCAGATTTTCAAAAAGTATAACCATTAATAATATAGTTAATATTAATATATATATAGTTTGAAATCATGTACGTAGAAAATGATAGTTTAAAGTTCAAATCTAGAGTTCGAAATTGAACAACTTGAAAGTAAAGAATGAAAACGTCAAAAGGCAAACGTAAAAAAAGACAATCGTAAAAAAAGGAAAACGTCATTTAGAAAATGAATACGCAAAAAAGGAAAACGTCATTTAGAAAATGAATACGCAAAAAAGGAAAACGTCATTTAGAAAATGAATACGTCAAAAACAGGATTGTGTTTGAAATTGAAAATGTATAATTTAAATCCTAGACGAATGGTACTTTGTGACGATGTATGGAATTCATTTGAGAATGTCATATTTCAATATTCACGTCAGAGTGAACTAAAGAGCAAAAAAGTTTAAAGTGAAAATTAACACTTAGTTTGAATAACCACGACAGAGGCATTACTCAGCGAGTCACGTGCATAAATTAAATTCATTCATAAATTAAAGAAGGAATAAGTTTAACCTTAAGTCAAGGTATTAAAAGGATAAATGTAGTTAGCGAATATTCAAAAGAACCTCCTTCAACCAATTTCTCATGTGATACAAGTCAATTTGTTTTTCGTATTCGGACGAAATGGAGGATGTCTAAATGTCTATTAGGCGTTTAAATTCGAATAAATGTAGATTCAGCCTGAGAACATATTACACTTTTAAGAAGCCATAATAATCGATAAAGACTAACTTGGCATCGATTAATTGCTCTCTACTTGTTGCTCCAACGCAAAATTCAGCAACTGTTTAATTTCGATGCTAAAATTCACTACTCACACCAATTTACCTACTTCCGAGAACACACAAGTCTGCATTTACGAGTGGCAAACATTTAATAGTCCAAAGCAGTCGAATTCGAGACAAAATGATTTATTGAAAAACTCTAGTGCCTACTTTTATCAGGAATCCTTGTCACTGGCGAATTAAACAAATTGTTTCGATTTCATTTAATAACAAATAGCCCATTAATGAACTACTAAAAGCGTGTCAGATTTAAAAATGACATGTTTCTTGATAAATTTGCATTTTAAACTACTCTTATTCTTTCGATTTATTGTATTTATTTATTTCGATTTATTCCGATTTATTGTATTTTAATTTTTATGTTTTTACTGTTTTTTTCAGTGTTTTTTCTATTTTTTAAAATTATTGAGAAACGTTTTCGACTCTGACAAAAGAGTGTTTCGCATTTTACTGTAACCTTTTATTATTAGAATTAAGTTATAATTGTCAAACTATAATTAAAACGTTGCGGCCAAAAGGCTGAATGTTATTATGAATAATTAAAACGATACTTCCTGTATATCAGAAAGTGAATATATATTTTTCATTTTTACACGCTCGAATGTCAAACTATTTTTATATTATGTTTATATTATTACTATTTTGCTTCCTCATAGGGAAGCATTGTTTATATTATTATAGTAAAATTTGAGCACCCATCACATTTTCATATAGTTTTTAATCGGAATTTAACTTCAGAATGTATTAAAATTGAAAATACTAGAATTTACTTTTGAATCAATAGTTTTCAGATTTAAAAAATTCTTCATATTTAAAGCCAAGTCGAAAGAAATTTGGTCAGAGCTTTTTTCGACACACCAAAAGACGTTTTCGATCGGCAATCAAAGCAATCTCCGATTCGATGACAAAAACGGATCAACAGAAAATTGAGACAATTACGAATAAAGGGTGTTTTTTCACATGCAGATGAAAAGGTCTAGCAGGCAAAATTTAGCGAAATTACAGGCTTTTAATGCTTTCGACTGGTATAATGACACGACTTGCCTTTCCCCTTGTACCAACACGCTGACTTATCCTGTCAGCTTGCACCTCATGCGCAACGATCACACGTCCAAGTGTCTACGTGAGCACATGTGTGAAATGTACACTTTCTATGAAGCTACCCGTGTACGCAGTACGTATGTCGTATGCCATGGGACTCTCTTGCGAAGCGCGATTCCGCACGTTTAGTTGTTCCCGTAAAAGTGAAGGATGGGACGAGCAAAGAACCAACTTGGAAAGAGGGTGCGTGAGCAAAATAATGCGAGCATCAACGCTCTGTAAAGTGACTTAACTGCAAGATCTCTCTTAAATGCGAGACTGCTAAAAAATCTCTCCAGGAAAAGAATGGCCATAAAATGTCCTGCAGTGTTATTACCGAATTACAATAACCAAGATATTTTTCACTACCACTACCACTATATTTCGTTTTCTACTGCCCATCGTAAATGGACTCAATTTTACAAGGGCTCAACATTTCTCGTCTTATATAGTTTCTTCACAGATCCAATTCTATGCGACTATAAAACATCTGCTGAGAAATTTTAATTTTACATAAAAAGGACAGCTTTAGCTTTTTCCATAAAAAGCTTTTTTTTTCTTTTTCTCTAATTCACCTTTTATTATTTCACGTCTATTTATTCTCCATTGAGCATTTATTGTCTATTTGTATGTTGGTTCATTTCGACCAATTCGATATACGCGTGAGTAAAGACAAGTTTTTTTTCAACTCGAAACTAACCTTTATAAAGCAATTTAAAATTCCCAACTTTTGAGAATTTTCGAAAACACAATGAAAATCCCGGTTTAAAGGATATTTATGACAGGAAAAGTCCACGTTTCTAGTTGGAATGTTAAACTCGAGAGTAATTGGAACGAAGAATTGACAGCAATAAACTTTTATATCACTTCAAGTTTTTATGAAAGGATAAAATTGAATAGGCGAGAGAGAAGAGGCGTTTTTTTTTAAACGGTGAATTATGAGAAGAATCCAGAAAAAGATTTACGACCTTTAGAAAATCGATTTATTCCTGATTCTGAAAAAGCAGTAGTTCTCCTCAAAATACCTAAAAACAAAATTTTTTTCTAAAGTGAAGATCGTTTCGACAGATACAAGAATTGTGCTGGATTAACCAGGTAGTTGAGAAGACTTGTGAAACCAGAATTTAAGCGGAACCAGAACAAAGTAGCAAATTTTGACATTCGTGATGAAAAAATGACAATCTTGGATCTCTTAGTTGAAAAGGAAGGTCGCCGATAATTGCAGGTGGAGATGTTTACTCAGGAAAAGGATTATCCCTGGCGCTTTTAGGCGTAAAATTAAAATTAGCTTAAAAGATAACTGGACCATTGCGAATGCTGTAATAACATTGCAATTTATGGGACTGTTATTTTCGACTACGTAAATGCATAAATACATTGTAATTAATATAAATTTTAATTTAAACATAATTTACAGGACGACTTTTCACTATAATTTACAGGACGACTTTTCACTATAATTTACAGGACGAATTTTCACTATAATTTAGATTTTTAGAGAAAACAATATAATGAATATAAATTAATAAAAGCAATAAAAATGAATAAAAATCAACATAAATTAAGAAAAACAAAGCTTCCTCTCGAGGAAGCAAAAATCAATTGAAACTAATAAAAATCAATAGAAACTAATAACAATCAATAGAAACTAATAACAATCAATAGAAACTAATAAAAATCAATAGAAATGAACAAAAATTGCAACATAAATGAATAAAAGTAGATGAAAATCAATATAAGTAAAAAACATAGTTATTTATATACAGTTTCCTGTATTAATTTAACGAATTCACATTATCATTTTAACACAACTTTGTATTTCCATAAATTCTTATGGAACCGTTTGGGACAAGTAATTTGTGTTATTTTAAGACAAAATTTGCTAAAAACAATAATAATAAATAAAACAATGCTTCCCTATGAGAAAGCAAAAAACAATAATGTAAAAAATATTCTTTTAAAAGATACACTCTGAGAAAAATGAGTTTGCTAAAAAAGTTTAAAATCCATATAAACAGCAAACCTCGTGGCAAACCCATTTAGCTGGAATAGCTAAAAATTACTTAAAACTAACTTTTTTTCTCCTTAATGTTTTGAGTGTTCATCTATGTAAAAAATATCTACTGATAATAAATAAAGTTCAACAAAAATAAATGAAGAACAACAATAATGAAGAAAAGTTATGCGAATAAAGTTCCGAACGTTCAAATGAACGAAATTTTTATTCATCTATTATAAAAAAATTAGATTTGTCCTGAAATATTATTTTACGTAAGAATTATTAACTCTGCTGTTACTATTTGTTAAAAACAATCGTTAAAAACAATCGTATTTTCATTACGAAAGTATATTTTTAAAAAAATAAAACAAAAAGAAAACAGTTCGTTCAAATGAACGTTCCGAACTTCATGAACATGAAAAGTTAAGAATAAGAAGTAAAAATCCAGAATAATAAATAAAAATCCAGAATAACAAATAAAAATCCAGAATAATAAATAAAAAACCAGAATAATAAATAAAAATAAAGAAAAAGCATTGCAAATAAGAAAATGAAACTAAAAAATAAATATAAAGAAAAGAGTAAAGCTAAAAAGGAATTTAAAAATCGTCTACTCGGTAAACGTCGTTTATGTTTAAAGTACGATTAAAATCAGAGGACCATGTTTCCATGTTTCTCGACATTGTAGTAGCTTTATATTGACAGAAATGATAACGCTGGGAACGTTATATTGTTTTAGTAAAGGTGCAGGTGGATCGAGTAAGGCAATGGCAGTGCCTGGGACCGTCACGTTGTCTCAGATGTAGGATATATACAGTTAAAATGTATTTCTACAAATCAATACGACTTGGGTATAAAGTATAAAGGATTGCGCGTAGTAGCTCGTTCCCGTTATATTAGGTCGCATTGCACGCTTAGTTAGGAAAAGAGGAATACCGGTAGTCCAAAGGATCTGTTACGAGAGCTGCTGGGATGTTGTAAATGATCTACCAAGAAGAAGAGAAGAAGAAGAAGACGCCTGTGTGTTCGCGTGTGCGTACACCACGCATTCATGATGGAATAGTTCCGTTTAAGATACAATTTAAAGTTAAAGGACGAAAGCCTTGAGTCCAGGAAGGGGGTGAGGGACGAAGAAGGTCGGACCGGTCGTCCAGTGCTCAACTCCACCCAGTCATGTAAAAACTTGGACAACCATACCTACTATTCTAAAGTATTTTAATTATGCTTAACTGCACCACCTGCTTTTTTCCTTACTCAAAAATCACCAATTATCCACTCACGTATGTATAAAAATTCGTTGTAAATGTTTATTGAATTCAAACTTATATATGTGTACATACATATGTTTATTGAATTCAAACTTATATATGTGTACATACATATGTTTATTGAATTCAAAGTTATATATGTGTACATATATATGTTTATTGAATTCATACTTATATATGTATACATATATATATGGAGATATGGATCAGATAATGATAACACTCGTGTACGAGGAATTCAATTTAATCCTTCCTCTTCCTTAACGGGTTGCAAATTTCTCAAATTGTAACTCGGATCGATGTACTTTTTCCCAATGATAAAACAAGTCGTTTTATTGCAATAAACGATAAAACCAAATTTTTACAATAAATAGTATTTGTTAAATTCTCGCATTCTTCTGTTTATTTCGAAAGGAGAATGTTCCTTTCAACAAGATTTTTGGCAAAAACGGAAAAAAAGAGGAAAGCAACAAAGAGAAAAGTAACAAAGGGGAAAGCAACAAAGGGGAAAACAATAAAAGGGAAAGCAATAAAAAGGAAGCAAAAGAAGAAGAATTTGTATAAACAAAGATTACTTCAAGATTATCACTGGGAAAAAAGTTTGTTTAAATCAAACGAACATTTAGTTGATGTGATGAAACTAATACTTATTTAATTCACACAAATGCTTGTTTAATTCAAACAAATATTTGCTTGATAGTAATAAGAAAATATCGATCAAATATTTGCTTGATTCATAATAATTCATTATGTTAAACAAATAATTTATTGCAAAACGTAATTTTCGTGCTTATTTAATTCAAACAAATATTTGCATGATTCGAAACAATTTTGTCTATTTTACACAAATAATTTGTTGCAGATCGCAATTTTCGTGCTTATTTAATTCAAACAAATATTTGCATGGTTCGAAACAATTTTGTCTATTTTAAACAAATAATTTGTTGCAGAACGTCATTTTCGTTTGTATTAAAAATTAAATTTCGTTGAATCAAACAACATTTCATTACATTAAACAAATATTCGTTTGAGCAAATATTGAATAAAAATTCGTTTATAATTTACACAAACATTTTTCTGGGTGTACACTTTAAAAACAAGTGTCTCAATTTAAAATATTTTGTCCTCACTTTTAAAACGTTTAATATCAAAAAACACGTCAAACGTTTCAAAATCTTAAATTGACATCTTAAATTGAGACACTTGTTTTTACAGTGTCAAAAATTACAGTGTTAGAAATTTTTCTTATATACCTATATAACAAAAATTCCTATATTTCGAATAATCGAGAAATGTATCTCATTTGATAGGAATTTGGATCCGCAGCGACAATTTATAATATCGTTCATAACTTTTATAAACGAAACCTTGAATCTCAAATATATATTAAATACAAAATACTGATATCATGATTGAAACCAATTATAACCTATAATTTTATCAGTGCATTAAAACATTGTACATTAAACGTACATTATCATGAAAAAGTGTATCAAGTCTGAGAAGATTGAAAATACGAAAGAAATAATACGAAACAAGTAAGAAATTATATCACATTATAAGTATTTACAAGAGCAAACACAGTAGCCATAAAATAAAATGGTGATCAGTTATGGGACAAGCTCGCGCTTATCCGTTGAATTAAAAAGTTTTGCAGGTGTACGGATAAGTTGAAGGCAAGTACTCGAGTACTCTGAAAAAAAGGGGCCTTACACACTAGGTGCTTTGCTTCACAGGTCCCACCCGAGGCTCTGTGCTTTGGGCTTGAGCACGTCGAGCTCATAACACAGAATACTTTCCTTTAGAAATCTCCGCACTGTGATCGGTTTATGCTAATTTATCTGCTTGCATCCCTCTTTTTAAAAGTTTCGAGGTAGATATACGTATATATATAAAATATGCCGTTGCTCATTACACACACACAGGTGGATAAGGCATATTTTTAACATGCGTATACGTCTAGATATGTAACTGGCTGCGTGTGTGTGGGGGGTGATATTTATGCGGTGGTATTCGTGCACTCTTATATTCAAGCGAATCGTGTGTAATACGTAGGCAAGAGTTCCCGCGGGGCCCAATCGTTATCGCTGGGCCCTTATCTCTTCTTAAGACTTCTTTGCAAGGGCAAAGCGAGACCGTTCTGCAATTATCCCCTCTTGTATAAAATGGGCGCGCACACATGTACATTTTTCTGTATAGATCTATCTCTCCCCTCTTCATTCAAATGTCCCCCTCAACAACCACCCTAAGGGTGATAGCATTCATCTTTAGTGCTATCATAGAACCTCTATTATGCGAATTTGTCCGGTCGAGAAGTTTGCGTGACTTCCAAAACTTTTCGGAAGATTATCGATATAACTGAGACTGGCGCCGATGGTTTTAAATTCACCTTTTAGCTATACGAGATATATAAATGCTTCTAGAAATAAGAGAAAAAACTGCCAGAAAAAGGCGCACGAAAATATAATCAGTGATTAGTAAAAGAGTGGTTTTAATAAAATGAACAATTTGCGATCATTAAAGCTGCTTTTTCAGAAACCATCGCAATTGAATTATTTCGTACATCTGTAGTTATAAATAATATTTAAATTGTAAAGATTTAAGTAATTATATATTTAATTTGAGAATGTAGAAACACAATTTTTTTGAAAGTATCAACTAATTGATACCAAAAAGTACCAAATTGATCACAAAAAGTATATGAAAATGATCACAAAATCTTCACAGAAAACAAATTGATTTAAATCCGTTTCGAGTTATTTTGAACCAATGCTAAAAAACATAGACGGTGACGCCCTCTCACTGGGTTTATATTTGTTTCGTATTGTTTTAACACGATTTTAGAGTTCAAATAGCACTTATTATTTCAAGTGTTCATCAATTTGATATTTTTGATATCAATTTGATACTTTTAAGTATAAACTGTGCATTGATTGATTTTAATATATTTAAATATATTATTACTCATGTAAAAATCCGAAAAGGGTATACAAGGAGGAACCAAAAATACTTTAAAATATATTATTACTCATTACAAATGTGATATATTGTAATGTCTATAATATCATTTCGTATATAAAAGCAGCGAAAAGCATGGGTGATAAACTATTTGAAAAATTTCTCGTGGAATGATAATATTCTATCTATAGGATAATGTTCTATAGCTCTCTGATAAAAACACAGAAAGTTAGATGCTGCGTATTGATTAATAATAATTAACTATAAAGCTATATGTTCATTAATTTAATTATTAATTAAAGAGTCGACTACTAATGAAATACCCACTGCTTCTAGTTCAACGTTTAATCAATATTTCAATTAAGACACTTGGTAAATTGGATAAGAATGTAATATGATAAGAATTAGCGATCTAAATTCTAAAAACGTCAATTACTTACGTAATCGAGAAATCGTATATGTAGCAGGGATTGCATCCAATTTATGACTCACCTGAAACAAATAAACGAGAATAAAATTACACATACTGTCTGCAATTGGATTGATTTCAATAATTCTAAAATATATTTTCTCCAAGAAACAATACATACTTTTTATATTCTCTCAATTGTACAAAAATTACATGTTCTCTCAATAAAAAATACTGCATTCTCTCAATACAAAAAAGTACTTTTGGTAAGTAGAACTTATTTTTAAATAAAGAAATCTTCTCACTCGAATAATAGTGAAATTTTCACTGATTTTTGTGTGACATTTCACATATTTTCTTTTAATAACTCTATAAGTTCTACTTATTTTTAAATCAAGAAATCTTCTCATTTCAATAATAGTGAAATTTTCACTGATTTTTGTGTGAAATTTCACATATTTTCTTTTGAAAGTGCGTGTGTACACACTTATTGAAATAAATGAAAGACTTTTGACTTAAAAATAAGTAGATTTCACTTATCCAAAATTAAAACGAAGTGTGTCACTGATTTCAAATCAATAAAATTTGGAGCGATTAAAATTAAGAGTTTTCACTTTAAGTTCTAGCAATTTAAAAAAAATCAAAATTAAATATTAAATTAAATATTAAATTAGATATTAAAAAATAATCAATTACATTGAAGAAAATATTAAAGCTTAAGAAAGTATTAAAAGCTTGTTAAAGATAGATTGCAATACATATTGCTAAAAGCACCTCCACGAAATACGAATATATGTTAAATTAAAAGAGCGAGCCTCGTGTTTATTTAATCTCTTTGTCCCTATCAGAAGTTTCGAGGAGACGAGGATTAACGTCAAAATTTTCTTGGAAGAGGCGCGCTTTTAACTGCATAAAAATGAATTTCCTGTAGAAATATAAAGCATAAAACATAATGGAGGCATTTTCATATTGAACTGCACTAAAGCTATAAAGAGAGAATGGTTCAAGTGTCATGTGGCCACACAAAGAGATTTAAATGCCGGCGAGAGCTTTTGGCCAGGTAGCCAATTTGACAGGATCGAAAATGCTACTCTCGTAGTCGGTGGGACAGAGAGCATCAGCACAAATATCTTTTCCGTGTCAAAGATAAAGGTGCAACACTGTAAAGGCTCTTTCTTTGTGTTGGCTTCATTCGCTTTAGCGATCATTGTGTTATTTTTCATAAGAGCAGAAATACGACTCTCCCACAATATTTCAAGCGGCGATACTCGTTACGACGCGTTATAGCGTTGCGTCGCGCGTTGCCTTTTGGTCGTGCCATTTACAGCACGCTGTGCCAAAAAAAGCAACTAGAAAATGCCAAAATCACGCGTACGAAAAAATGGTCGATGCAACCTGTGCCCGTGAGCTGTAAATGTGTGCACGCACGTACGTGTTGTCGTAAATTTTGCGAATGCATCGGAGCAAGAGTCATAAAAAGGCAAAAAGAAGAACAAGTAAAAGCGAAGGAAAGACGAGGAGTGCAAGAGCAACAAGTTGGCTGCCCATAGAACCAAAGGAATTTCAAAATTTAAGATTCGAGACATCACACCCCCCTTGGCCATGTCCAGACCTGTTGTCAAAGGTGCCACAGGCAACCGCTGATTATTTCTCATATCGAAAAGAGTAGTGTCTAAAATGAATAAGCGATTTTAATTACAAATTTTCCTGGGCTATAACATTTTTATACCCTGCAGTGTTATTGCTTAAAATGTCTCTTTTTCAGATGTATTTTTTATACAGTTGTACTCTCTTAAAATGAATCAGCGAAACTTCGCTGATTACCAGCGATAAGTGTGCAGCTGATTCAATTAGCAGATATACACTGAGAATCAGCGAAATT
>WNHD01002469.1:0-14919 GCA_011057455.1 Ganaspis sp. Gsp50 | reverse complement strand
TATCATTAATTTTTCTACATATATGTGTGTCGGTAAAATAAAAATCTACGGGAAGTTATCGCGCGCGACCCGGATGACGTCACATTAGATATCTCTATTGCATAAACTTATTTTTTGATACGCTGCTCTAAAGAAAACTATGCTTAATTCAATCTAATATTGGAATCTCACCTAGAATAATTATTCCTGATCTAGTAATATTTACTCTTGGGTTTTTATTACTAACCTTATATTTATCTATCCTAAAAGTATTTACTTTTAATTCAAGTATTATAAAAATATGTTTGAATAAAAAGCAATGTATGCTTTAATCAAGAAAATATTCTTCACACAAATGTTATTCTTGAATCAAGAATATACATTCTTTTTTTAAATATTCATTATAAATTGAGAATGTTCTATTCTTCTTTCAAATAATTTTTAATTAATAATAGTTATTCTAAATCTGTTTCCATAATATATGTTCAAGTATAATTTTAGGATTTAATAATTAATAATAATTTTATAATAATATAATTATTTAATAATTTAATAATTTTAGGATAACCTTTTAAACAAAATTTAGGATTTTATTTAATTATTATTAAAAAAAACATGCATGCACAATAATAAGAAATATTTTCTAAGTGATATTATTGCTACTACTATTAATATAAAGAAAAATAATATTTATAAAATAATTGCTATAACTATAAAACCTTAAGGTCTGCAAAGGCTAATTTTATGAGTCATTATTGTTAAGGAGAGCTGTATATACATATATAAAAGAGGCACGTTTCTCGGCCGTAAAAGTCCACGGTCCACGTCCGCGATATTTCAAAGACAGCTAACCTCGTGGTTTGAAGGGGTGGGAAAGCGGGTGGAAGAGACTTTAAGGGAGACTAGTGTGCGGGGTGAGATTAGGTTAGGTTGGCTTTGCAGAGACGAGGGTAGGACGTTTGAGGTCAGTTCGGGGCGGTTTTTTCAACCCCTGTACCGGCTCGCTCAATACCAGACCACCCTGTCGACTGACCAATGGTCGGCCTCCGACCCCCACCACGCCTATCGGCTGACCAGTCAGCCGATTGGACGAAAGCCTCTCGAGGGATACTCTATCCGGCAAGGATACTCGCCCTGGATCTCCGAGTCTTGCTAACTAACTACAGAGAGGTCATGTACCCTGTGTCCGAAATTTACATTCCTTAATTATTCATCTTCTTTAATTATTTTGCAATTCCGAATAATTTATCATTTCTTTCCCGAGAAACTAGATACTTTGATATTCTAATTCGATTTCAATAACACAGGAAAAAGGGAATATTTTTATAGAGTTAATTTAATATTTAACTATCTAAAACTGAATTAGTAAAAGTTGCTCATTAATTTAAATGATTAAGTTTTTTACTAATTTAAATTAAAAAGAAGTTTTTCTTCATATAAATATTTAATTTAGTTTAGTTCATATATACATTTATGAAAGGAACCTTTATTATTATTTATTTTACTGTCCTGTATATTTCTTATTAATTTCCAGCTGTTCATAGGCTACACTTACTCAACAGTTTTGTCTGAATTTTTACTTTCGAGGTCTCGAATAATACAAAAAAAGTGTTTTCGGCAGCATATCTTTGATTCAGGCTATTTTATGTGTCGAAAAAAAATCTTAGGCTAACGGGCGCGAACACTGCATCGTCACCTTTGCGTTAGTCAATATTTTAACCGAGCTGCTCTATTGGTCTGTATTTATCTTTATTAAAAAGTCTTTTTAACTTTCATAGAATCTACAACTTACAATTAGTAACGTGCGCACTTTTTTAGTTTTTTCGTAGAACTTCATGCTTCAAAGCATTTGAAACAATTTCTTATCAATTAACTAAAAATTATAACCTCGAAAAATCTTTATCTGCTAAATCGAAGTTGAGCTCGAATATTAATTTATTACTTTATTTTCTGTTTGGTTTTGAGTAAAATTGAAATATTACAGTAAATGGTCTACTTAAATTAAACTGAACATTTTAAAATAATTACAAAAAATATTTACTTGCTGTGTAAAAAATTAATTACTGTGTAAAATGTTCAAGCAGACCCTAAAATTTATTTCTTTTAAAGAAATCTGATGTACATTCTCGTCGAAACGAGAGACTATCGAATGTTAAATGTCAGCAAAGGAAAAGCATTGGAATTTTTTAATGATCTAAAGAAGCTCTTAAGCTGAAGGGAAGATTTTGAAGTAAAAGAGATTTCCGGGTCATGTGAGATAAACTTTGAAAAAATATTTGAACATATAACGGAACACCCTGTACCTTGGTAGCTCGGCGAGTTTGCACAAGATGATATCGGACTCTCTCCTTTTCGTTAAATTCTGTCGTTACTAAAGCAGATGGGAACTTGAATCTTTGCCAAAATTTAGATCAAGGCAGACCTAAGGACACTTTCAAGTTTCCAATTCCAGCTACTTGGAGCAACTCAAAAACAAGATTACTTAGAAAATATTTTTTTAAATTTCAACTTTTTAAATATTATTTCCTCTAATGCAATTGCAACTAAATTGAAAAATTAATTTTTACAATGGACAGTATTCTGCTCTTTCTTTTTTGTGAAGCGAGATCGAAGTAGTTTTTTTTCGTCACGAAAAGCGGACCGTGAAGCAGGAAAAACTCCTTTGGAAGTTATTTTCAATTTTTATGTTTGAATGAATGTTTCAATTGGATATACATTTTCATAAATTTTAATTGTAGAACTACATTTTTTGTAACTCCATTTTCGATTTGAAGAGCTACCCATTCCTTTGGCAAAAAAAAGTATCTTGTGTGTCACGAAACAATAGCCATTTTTTGTTCTTTGTTACCTTTTTTATATTGCAATGAATGTAAATGAAATTTACTATTTATTTGTAAATATACCTGTAAATTTGCTATTTACAGGTAGAAATAATATTTACAGTAAATATATACATTTACAGTATTTAAGAAAAATAGTATTTTATTACTGATTCTTAAGTTTACAGTAATTTGATTTGAATAGATAAAATGCAAAGTGGATTGTATGTAGTAGTTAGGTATTCTTGAGGCTCGTGCGGTCGGTTACGTTTTTCACGAGCAAGCGTCTTTATCCGTTTCTTATAGAGACGCAGAGGATTGGCGAGTGTTGGTAGGTGTGTGTTGTTGGATCGAAAGGAAGTGGGCGAAGGGTGAGGGGGTGGGGTGGGGTTGAGCCCACGGGACGGGGATCAAAGGAAGAATTATCAGGGTTCCAAGCATGGTCCGGGATTTGGTCCCGTAGGAGACTTACCACATGTAAATAAGGACAGAGCCTCTGTAGCCCAGCCCTGTCCTGCGTAAATAACATTTTTCCGATAGTGACGGAATAACCCTCTGCGACACACCACCTTTCTCCCGAGATCCCCCAGCTTCCACCTTTTATTCCTCTCAAACATCAACGTAAATGTCCATCTCAACAAAATATTCTTTTTAACCAAATTGCAACATCTAAGTGGTGACAGCGGTGGGATTCGATTTTATTTACAAACTTCGTTTCAAAGTGATTCTCTATTTACATTTCGTTCAGAATATTCAACGTGATTA
This sequence comes from Ganaspis sp. Gsp50, assembly GCA_011057455.1. NCBI lineage: Eukaryota > Metazoa > Arthropoda > Insecta > Hymenoptera > Figitidae > Ganaspis > Ganaspis sp. Gsp50. The sequence continues at coordinate 11,356 of WNHD01002469.1, read as the reverse complement.
ATTGAAATGCAAGGAATTGGATTAATTTGAAAATAAAATAACTTCAAAATCAGTTTAAGTCAGGTTTTGAAATTAATTAGACATTTTTTTGACATTTTTTAAATTAAGTAAAATTTGTTTAGTAACATTTGTTAAAGCAAGTAAGATTTGTTTAAGTAAGTAACATTTGTTTAATACAATTTTTTGGGTTGAAGAACAGATTAGATTCTGGTCACCCAAATTGAGTCGCAGCAAAAATGAGCGATACATCAAATTCCAGGTTTAACATTGGCTCAAATTGAGATGAAGTAAATGAGTAGATTTTTTTGTGTAAATTAGTGAAACTTAGATGAGACATTGAATGATGGAAATAACTTATTTAAGAATCGATTGAATTTAAATGTGATTGGCAAAACCAAAAGACTGACAAAACAATGGATCATTGTATCTCTTTTTGCTGTTAGGCGAAAGTTTTATCCCCACTCTGCGTGCACGAGAAAGTACTATAATGATTCCACATACTATCCCGTAACTACTTTGATCCGCCAAGTTCTATTTCGGTCTCTGTTCATTAGTTTAAATTGAAAATCAAATTAATTTGAAATTAAATGAATTAAAATTAGTTAGATCGAGTTAAATTGGAATTCATTTTCATTTGAAATTAGTTCAAAACGATTCAGAGCACTTGAGATAAAATAAATTCAAGTAGATTAAAAAAAGTTGTCTTAAATTGAAAATTGTATTTAGTATGCAAACTGAAATAATTTACTTTGTACGTAGACAGACTTATTAAAAAAATATAGAGACAATGCAAATCAAAAATTGATTTTTTACTTTTTTGAAAACTATTTTCAAAGTAGTATGAATTGGGGATATATAAAATAGGTAATTTAAGCTAACAGTTAATTTCAACTCTTTCCTTACTTTCGTCCCTTTCAAGCGCCTTTTCCGACTCTGAACTCCCTTCACCCTCACAGCAGAGTATACAGAAAACCAACCTCTTTTAACATTGGAAACTGAAAGCAGGTATTTTTGTTTCTCTCAGGCTTTTTTTCTCTGCCCGGCCAGCATATTCGGTGCGGTAGCGGTTCTACGTTTCAAAATGTATGCAAAAGACCAGAGCACCCCGCGCATCCTAACACGATACAATCCCTGACAAAAGTTTTCAATGTCTTCTTTCAAAGATCAACTTTCAGTTTACTAAAATTAACCTTTTGTCACTTGCGTTTATTTCAACATCAAATTACTGAATATTTTTCTATTATTTTAACCATGTTGTTCTTTCAGCGCACTGAAATTAAACTATTTTAATTGTTTACCGCATTTAATAATACTAGTTTTAATTATTTTAACAAACATTTTCTAGCTCTCTGAAAATGAAATTATTTAAAGTATTTCGTATTATTAAATAAATTTTCATGTTTATAGCTTTTTAGAAAACCCATTCGAATAGTAAACAAAGTGTGTCATCAATTGCACACGATACTTTTTCGAACAAACAATAGGAAAATTAAATTTTTTATTCATTTAAAACGTGTCTTTCATTTAAAACGAGACTTTCATTTGTCTCACAATTTGTCAGTCGATATTGACTTTAGTTCTGTACTTCGTGTTAACTGTATACAGTTACAATAGAGTGCAAATTTTTCTTTCAAACCTTAGTTTTTCTATTATATCCAATTATTTAAAAACAATACTTTTTTCTTAAAGACAAAATACTGAAAATCATTTGCTTTTCTCAATCGCGTCTTTCCGCAAATTTTATACGTTCAGTTTAGAATATAAATTAGCCGTATTCAGAATTTGAAGACTATTTTCTGATTCAGTTGAAAATATATCTCAAGGGGTAGAAACTTTCTTCTTGAACTGTACCTGAGTCCGGCCAGCGTAGTTACCATCGATTCGTGGTCGCAACTGTTTCACCGTATAAAAAAAGCGTCGAGTTCCAGGGTGAAAAGACATCTTTTCCAACATACAGTTCTGTTTGTCCATAGGGTCCAGGAACTAGAAGGACAATATGGAAGTCATTTTATCTTAACATTTTCCACCCTCAGACACCGTTTACGACTTTATATCCATTCCAGATTTCCATTTTCTCTCGTTTCATTGAATTTCACACTTTGAACTTCTGGCAAAAAGTCTTTGCAAACAAAGAAAAGCTTTTCAAAACTATTACAGCAGTATTTGCTTTAATAAATAAATGAAGCAGGATTTATTGTAAAGATTTGAATATTTTTAGATTTTATTCTTTCATATGAATGAGTCAATATTATATTATTTACAAGCAGATATAAATTCTGCATTATGAAATCAAATTATTTACAAGTTTATTTAGAACTACAAATTCTCCAAATTTAAAATTAAGTAAACTAAAACTTTCTAAACTATCTCAAGAAGTAGATTACTTACATGTTAGTGAAATTACTTTTTCTGTGAATTGGATTTAAAGAAAATAATTTTTATTTTTTAATTTTTTTAGATCCTTTAAAATTCGAACTGGCTGCAAAATAAAAAGGTCTCTAAAGTGAAAAAGACATTTCGGAAAAAGGTACTACAAAAAGGAAAGCCAACCAAAACGAGAAAATTTTTTAAAAAAGAAAAATTCTCAAAAAAAAAGATTGAAAATGCACTCGGAGAAATTTATAAGGTATTTTCGGCATTTGAACCTCTAGGACTGCTAATTTGAGCGTAAATAATTCGCTGAAATGCTTGAAGCCGCAATAATCTCTGGATAGTCGATTGCTCTGGATTTTTTATTTTTATTTTGCCTGTCGATTTTCCTTCGATGACGACGATAACGCCTAAGGATTGAAATATACATGGACTCAAGCGAATCGGAGTCGCGAAAAGCAAAGTAGAAGTAAAAAGACGAGGAAAGTAAAAGAAGGAAAGAGAAGAGACTTTTATTGGCTCTGACTTGGCGCCCCTAACGTTCCTCGTTTGCCTCGCAGATTTTCATATGTTTTCATCCGCATGGAAAATTAGAATGCTATGCCGCCCCTGTAACCTATGAATTTCTTCTTCGAGAGGGCAAGTCAATTCGATTTGCAAACGGTTTTATCAGATTTTACTCATTTTTGCCAAAACCGTATTTATTAATTGGTAGTTTTTTTATAGAAATTAATTTTAGAATCTTTTATAAAATGTTATTTAAAAGCTTATGAAAGTTTATAAAAATTTCGTCTCTCATTTTCAAGTCTTTCAGAAATGGGGAAAATTAAGAGAAATACAAAACTTAGATTGTCATGATCTTTGGAATTCTCGCTTTTATTTAAGATTTTGGGATTTAAAAAATGTTTATTACTTTTTACGCGAAAAAGTGTGAATTGGTTCAGCCTATTGAGCTCTCGTTAATATTTTCGCTTTTTACCTCTTTTTTTATACAGAAAAAACAAAGTGTGATTTTAACGCGAAATCTGGTGTTAAATTTATTTGACGCGAAATTACGCTTGGAAAGTAAATCCATGTCATTTTATTGCAATTAAAAATTACCCTGAAATGAGGGTAAAAAATTGGCACGAAAAAATTTAAACACTAAGGTTTTTCTGCACTAAAAAGAAGAAGTATTGTTCGCAGCCAATTTTTGGCTAGAACCATTTACATAAGAGTTAACGTGAACTGATTTTAAGACCAAAAACTGATTTAGTCTTGTTTTAAGCAACAAAATTAACTGATTGTGTAAACGGTTTAAAACTTTCTGTGTGTGTTGTTATTGTTGTTCTTGCTTCCTCAAGATGGAGCTTTGTTTTGTTGTTGATATTTTTTATAATTAATTAGCTTAGTTTTTCCTGACTGACAAATTGAAGTTTGATTTATTGGAGAAAGAAAAATAAACTTGTTAGAAGTGCAATAACATTATTTAGGATTCTTTTTGTAGGGAAGATTTTAAATGTAAGGGATGATGCAGATGGCGTCATGTTGAAATAAGAAATCGTACATTTATTCCAAGTTGTATTATCCTGTTGGTGGGTAACAAGGGAGTAAGAGGAACACATAAAAAACATATTTCGAGGTTCTGACAGGACGGCAGGGTGGACTTTGGTTATAATACATCAAGTCAGATCGATACTATTCCTCCGATTCAGATATTCAAACACCCACCAAACTACCCTCCCTTGTATAACTTCCTTCGCGACTTGTCTGTTTTCGCGATTTCGTCTACGTTGGTAAATCGTCTCCCTCCCAACGAGTCCTTTTTATCTTAAGTATCTTCTCTTCAAGAAAATGGGCTCGATCAAACTTTTAAGCATTCTCAATTTGTTTCGCTTCTCATTCTTTTAAGCCTAGGAAAACTTCTTCAACCCTCTGCAAACAATTCTTATTTCTTTCTTGGAAATTTTTTGCTTTTATTTCTCGTTTCGGATTGTTGTTAGAATAGTGTAGATTGTTGTTTATGGAAATAGTAGAAATGCTTCTTGAAGGGTGTTAATTAGTTTCTATTCGGGTCCATAAAATATCTAGTTTTATTTTGCAATTTATACAATTTTTTGTATAGTTTAGTAAATCGTAGTAATTTTACGAAACAATTGTAAAATTTATACGAAACAATTGTAATGCGCAATTCGTAATACATGCAATTAAAATAAATTGCAAAAATATCGTTTTCATCGTTTGCAATGGACACATTCACTAATATTATTCCAATTCACAAAACTGCCCATAAACTGACACAATAATAAAATACAAGTGGCTTTTCACACACGTGTCATTTTTAACACTAATCTAGATTTTTTGACTTTTTGTAAATCTTTTTTCCACGGCGGTTTTCATTGATGCTTAAAGTGGCTAATGTTAAAAACTCTAAAGCAGATTATGGGTTACTCTGACTATAGACTATAGCTGAAACGCAGCGTACGAGGTCTCGTTTAAAACTGGCACCATTTGTTAGGTAAAGGGTACAAGAGGGTTTTGCCTGATAGGTGTACGGACACGTCGCACAACACCAGGTAGATAACCCCTTCGTGTGTCCCATACATAAGTATATAATGTCTTTTTGTCATATGGGTCTGGTGGAGGGGTCCCAAAAATATCAGAAAAATTTCACACCACGTCAGGATGTTATTTAACGGTTGACAATGACATTTTAAAAGAGAGAGATTTATTATTGGAAGTCATTTTTAATTTCATGATTCCTTCAAATTAATTCCTGTACTGGAAGTATTTTTATATTTTACACACTGTAAAGAAAGTTCGACTGAAATAAAGAAATATTCGAAAAGAACAAAGACAAGATAAAAGAAACAGAAAAGAAAAAAGAAGCAGAAAAAAAAGAAACAGAAAAGAAACAGAAAAGAAAAAAGAAACAGAAAAGAATTCGAAAAGAAACAGAAAATGTATACCAGTGATTTTAAGATTATCTCTGTTGTAGAGAAATTAAATTTTCATATCAGCGCAATATTTAGTTATTGCAGAGAAACTGTTTTGTTCAATTAGAAAATTAAATTCTCTAAAATAGTTGTATTTAAAACTTGTTAGTTTACGCCATAAAATTTGTTCCCAGCAGGATAATAAAAAACTGATGTTTCAAAGAATTATTATTTTGACACCAAACAAAAATTTGCAATTATTTTTATAATCTTAATAGTTAATATTATTTTTTCTTTCAAAAAAGGTTGAGATTTTAGTTTTGTACTTTTTTCGAAAAATGTTTTTATTTTCGGCACTAAAATGAAATTTTAAAATTAATTTTAATTTTTTCAACCAAATTTTGCTCTTCAAGTGAAAATTTTTGCAACTTTGGGTTAAATTGTGAAAGGAAGAATGTTTTCGATTGTGAAGGAGTTTGGTATATCACTAACAAGAAAAAAGGCAAACGTTGGCAGTTTATGGAAGGAAAAAAGAAGGTTGGGACTAAATTCTGGGTGGAGACGATAGCCATTGCTGATAGCACATGTGGAATAGTGCGGGCCATTGGGCATAGGTCAGGCAGAAGCCAATCCGGCGAAACTTTCGGATATATGATAAAAATTGACTGGAGTCCCTTCTGAAAAGGAATCGGAGCGGGGAGTAAAGCTCAAGAGGGTGAAGGCTACATTTTCGACGGACCCTTAAATCCAAGGGATAACGTCGCTCGCGGAAGCACTCGATTTCAGGCCGCTCTCTCTTCTCAAAGGAGATTTACTTGCGAATCGTACAAAGAACCTCTCCATACCTAATAAATGAAAAAGATATAAAAAGATCAAAGTTTACTTATATTCGCGCATATAATACTTATTTTATTTTTCTTGAAATTCACAATAAGTTTCGTATCAAATCTCGCTAAGGATATTTATGTAAATGTGGTTAAAGGCAAAAATGTATTTTACAATCATTCTTTGGTATAGTTCTTTCATCACTTTTGGTTTTCAAGTATTCTTACTTCTGTAGTACATGATTTTTTGATTCTACTTTTTATTACACTCTCTGCAATTAATCATAAAAAACATGAAATAATTTCGAGATTTTATTACAGTATTTTTTTTTACTACACTTTTATTAAAAAATGAGAATGTAAAAAAATGATGAAAAGAATATTAGAGATTTAAAAATATTTGAGAAAGGAAACATCGAAAGGGATAAAAGGAGAGTTCATCTTGGGACAAAATTATCCACGATTGAGTTTCACGCGATTTACCTCAAAGTCGATTCAACTTATCGACGCTGAGATTCTCCGAGGAATTTTCTCAACCTATCATCAAGAGGAAGAAAATTGTAATTGCAGACAGACTCAAGATCATTTTTGCAGTCTTGATTTTACACAATTTTGAATCATTTTTGATTCATTCGATTATTTCATTCGATTATTTCATCATTTGTATTCTTATAAATCCAGTCATTGAAAATGCTATAAAAATGTTAAAAGTACATTATTTAGTTTTGGCACGTTTGCGGAAACGTAAAATTTGCAAGTTACAGTAAATTTGAGTTTATTGTGTCTTTATGCTTGTGGGGTGCGTGGAGAGTCGATATCTGGTTGCGATACTTGCCATCGAGTGGAAATAGGGTAATACATATTCGTCGTAGTCCCGGCCATTTTTGTATTTGTTTGAAATTTTAATGTCACCCCGGACCGAGGGGTAGTATTATATCCGAGCGTAAACCGGCGGCCATTACCTTCGATTTCAAAATAAATTGCACGCCATAAACAGAGCGGTCCATAAGAATACATATGACCGGCTTACCAGCTTTTTCTTCACCCAAACCACCAGACTCAAAAAAAAATTTCAAATCGATTTAACGACTTTTGTTTCTCTCCTTATTTCCTTTTTTCGATTTCTTAATCTAATTGTGTTTTCTTTCTTTAAAAAAAATGTAATACTTTCTCATTAATGATGAGAATATTTTTATATTCTCATCATTAATGAGAAGGTATTACATTTTTTTTTAAATAAACGAAAAACTAAAGTTTAAAAATATTTCTTCCAACAGTTGAATACAGTTGCGGATTTTTGGAAAGAAAAGCAAAGTTTACAGTTCATTTTTTGATATAAAAGTTCTTTTAGAGTTATATAGGTATTTTTACGATTATTAGAAGCTGTAAGGGTTTTAGAGGTTTGGACGTGGTGGTTTTGAAATGGCCGCTGCTGCGTCCCGATAACGCCACTCGCGATGGTCCGAAGGACTTTCGACAAATGACCCGTCAGGATTCTCGTAAATCAAGGCTTAAGATCAGTCTGAGCTCTGCGAAACGACTCCAGCCCTGAAAATCATTATTCTAGTTGTTAGTTTTCTCCACTTGACAACTTTTTTTATAGAGATATAAATTCCCTCAAATTTCATGTCTCTTTTTCTGAATTCCAATATCATTATTAATCAAAGGATCAATTAAATCATCATGAATTCTTAAAATTAGAAACTCAGAAATTGACTTTTATCATTATCAAACCAATAGAAAGTTTCGTATTGCAAAATTAATCATCCTACTAAAGGAATATTATAAAACGTGCAATTTTTTTTTTAAAGAGAAAACTCTTATTAAGATGAGTCTCATGCAGTGAAGGGTCCGCGTGCAATAACTGCCTTTGAAATTACGCAACTTGGCAGACATAATCTGGATCAAAGAGGTGGTTCAAACGCAAAGGTAGTTATAGCACGTGAACCTTGAAGTATATAAACATTCTATAAAATTTCTACTTTATTGCATAATTTTTTTTTCAATATAGTCGAACTATGTTTTAAAAATTAATAATTTTTACTTAAAATTGAAAGCTTTGATAAAATTGTGAATACACTAATGTCTTTTGTGAATTAATTTTTTATGTATTGCACAAAATATGAAAAGTGACTAATTATATTTTCATATTTTTTTTCTGTTGCAGATTGATTCCTACATCTAATCTTCAAATCAGGTATGCTTAAATATAATATATATGTATACAGTCATCTCTACGAATAGAGCGACAGATTTGCACAAAGGAAACAAAGGATGCTCGAGTGAGAACAAAAGAAAAGCGTCACTATTTGTAGCGTTTTAGTGGCACTATTCATAGAATTGACTGTATATGAATATAATAAGTTCGTAAGGTGGTTCTTTTAAAACTTGAAGAGACGCTGGCATTTTTAATCCCTCGTAAAAAATTATCACGCAAAACTTGATTGGATGCAATGTACATGAAACATACAGTCTTCAAGTCTAGAACTAGATAGCGTCATAATAATTGTCTATACAATTTTTTTTTATTTCTATTTTATTTTATTTCATTTGATCAAACTCTCCGCAGTCCAAGAAGGACCATAAATGGAGATACTTACAATCAAAAATATACAAATTGATAATAAATAATAGCGAAGAAAACAGTAAGATCAAAACCTATGACATCAGTAATCTGATCAAGATAATTTGGAATACTATAAGCATTGCATCGATAATTCGTCTCTCTTTAAGTATTAAAACCTGAAAACGTTCACACAATGACAGGTAGTCACAACCACGAGCTGGATACTGTCCCACAATCTTGAAAACCAAATACTTAATAGAAGTAGAAAGAAAGAAAACTTTTCTGGATAGAATCAATTTTATTTGATAGGCAAGTCAATTTAGGGTTTTAAAGAAATGAAGCATATTCCATGCATGGGCGAGCCAATGAATTAAAAAGTAAAATAATAGTATTTATATTAAAAAAAAAGTTTAGTACTTTTAAGCAACAGGTCTAGACTTCTAGAAGACTTAGATACTACCTGGTTGATGTAATCGTCAAAAGTCATGTCATATTTAAAATTAACCACTAAATCAGATATAGAATTTACTCGTTGAATTGCAATACCATTAATAGAATAAGCGAATTCGTAAAGACATTTAGAGCGTCTGAAGGACAGAATACATTTATTTAAATTGAGTGGAAGTCTGTTATTTACTAAATTATAAAATACATAATTTATTTTATATAAGTTTATATAGCTTCTGCAACAAGTGAGTACATTTTTTTCTTACTTAAAATTAGATTATTATTATGAAATTAAGAAGATATCTTAATTGTTGACATTTTCTTAAATATCGATTATTATCCCATTTTAAATATTTTGCCCCATCTTCTTAAAAGAAAAATCAAAATTATTGTTTGATTGGTGAATGTGAATATTATTGTTTGATTGGTGAATGTGAAAATTAGTATTGATAATTTTAATAAAAATCCGTTTAACATTTTTTTAAATAATCTGTTTTCGCGCATACAACGTAGCCGTGGATTTTGCCTGACTATTGGCGACTCTTACTACTGTTTTCTTAAATTTGTCTTGCGACTCTCACTTTTGCTTGAGAAAAAGATTTTAATGGAGAGGAGAAATTAGGTTAATTTTCAAAAGCAATTTCTCGAGACATGTTCCATAATTATAATGATGTTAGTTTAGTGACGATAACGGTAACCCTTTGAGTATCGGTAAGCATGCGGTTCGCGTGAAGAAGGGTTGGTTATAGTATTTTATCCCCAGAAGGCTAGAGTTACTAGTGCCAGGTATACATAAATCCTGACAAAAAACACGACCGACTGAAAATTATATACAGGGTGAATCTTTAAAAATTCTATATTCAAATTCTGGTATAAAAATAACTGGTAACAAAGTTATAAACACTTTTTTAAATCTTAAATTCGGTGTTTTACTTAATTTACTTTTTGTATTTATTTATTGACATGATTAAATCACGATAATAGTTAAAATAATAACAATTGTTATTAATCAATTAATAACCTTAGTGATGACAATTTTGTTAAACTGCCAACATTTTAATAATAAAATATTAAATTTTAATAATAAAATTGTGGTGTTAATGAAATTGTGGTGTTTTTATAAATTTGTTTATCGAAAGTAGTGAATTTCATAATTATTAAAAACTTTTACAGATTTTGTTTATCACAATTATTTTGAATTTTTATATATTTTTTAAAAATGCCATGTTTTTTTTAGGTAGGATTTATTCTCACATATAAACGGGAATTTTCCTCTTAATTAAACAACTCTTCCATTTCTAAAATAATTAATCCGACCCAAGAAAAAAGAATTTACAATTAGCATAAAATATGCAACAATACTTATGAAACACCGGGTAGAGAAGATGAGGAAAGGTGTGGTGGGGAACCGTTACGCAAAAATGTGCTCGGGAAATTTTAAATATTTGAATTAACCCTTCTACACAAAGATCTGCCTCGTTTCCATTATTTCCCTCAATCCTTTTTTGCATCTGGCTTCCGCTGATATAATGTCCTCGGTATACTCCCCTCTATCCGACTATCCTTCCGCGGTAAATAAAGCTCTCCATGTAAAATTATGTTAATGGATTATCCTTTGGGTTCGACGAGTGCCAGGTATAAAATCGAAAAGACCTCCCATCGAAAAAAGAGACAAGACACGAAAAGAGGGGGAAGAGATCAGTGGTAACACTTCCAAGGGGTTGATGGGATTTTTTTTCAGGTCCTTCGAATTTTTCTCTTGGAAGTAGGTCGCAATACGTGACTGTATGTATATAAGTATACGCATTTCGAAAGTGAGGGATGCGCCGAACGCGACAGATGGGGTTAAAAATTGTGAAAAGGATTAGGGAAGCGTCGAACTGTCGATCCGCTTCGCATTTTCATTTCGGTTTACCGCGGCGGCTTTTTCCGCATCTCTGAAACTCTCTTTTATCTCGAGATGAACCAAATTATTTTTCGTAATTGGCTTCCTTGTTCAAATTGACTCAAATACTAACATCTTATTAATATTCGGTCAGGTACTTTTTTTGGTAGAGTTTATTGTTATGAATTTCTGGTTGGAATGTCATGACTTGGACACAGTATTTTAATAACACTTTTTGAATTGCACGAATTATCCTTTACTATATTAAAGCGATAACTGTCGTCGAAAATTTTTGTCGTCCCCTGTGACGTCACTCTGTGAAATGTTTCCCTACTTTTTCCCAAAAGGT
>WNHD01002468.1:0-16418 GCA_011057455.1 Ganaspis sp. Gsp50 | reverse complement strand
TATTTTCAAGATGTCTGCGAAATTACACCAAGCTTTTGAGTTCCAAAAAAGCCCCACGTAAGGAAAATAACAAAAGCTCTAAAAGTCTCAATGTTATTTTAGGCCCTTCGTCCAAAATTTAATTAAAAGTTTTGAAGAATTGTCATTTCTATTCTTCTCGACAAAAATTGATGTAATATTGTCAGATATTAATATTTTCAAGATGTCTGTGAAATTGCACCAAGCTTTTGAGATGCTATAAAGTCCCACGTAATGAAAATAACAAAAGCTATAAAAGTCTTAATGTTAATTTAGGCCCTTCGTCCAAAAATTAATTAAAAGTTTTGAAAAGTGGACATTTCTATTAATCGCGACAAGAATTGATGTAATATTGTCAGATATTAATATTTTTAACAGGTTTGTGAAATTACACCAAGCTTTTGAGATGCTAAAAAGCACCACGTAAAGAAAAGAACAGAAGCTCTAAAAGTCTTAATGTTATTTTAAGCGCTTTGTCCAAAGTTTAATCAAAAGTTTAAAAAAGTTGCCCATTCTATTATTCTCGACATGAATCAAATATTTTATTTTAATTAAATTCTAAATTCAATGCTCATAGTGCTCAAATTCAACGAATTCGAGAGTAAACAAGATTCGGACGTTTGGCCTTCGCTGATCTATTCTGTGAGTTAGACTTACGACTCTTCTCATGCGTTTCGACTAACAAGTCGAAACTTGCAGATATATAATTTTGACAAATTCTCAATTTTATCAATATATTTAATTAATTCAGGTAATTTTATAATTTTAATCAATTTCAAATGAGTAATTTTCCAGTCCCTAAATACTGTGTGCTATTTTATAACCTGATTTGAAGTTAAGAGAAATGCTTAATTTTATTATTTTATTTTACTAATTTATTTTAATTTAATCATGAAAAATATTTTAAAATCAGTGCTTTTCAAGCCCCTAAGTACCGGGCGTCATTTTGTAACCTTAATTTTATTTTTTTATTATTATTTTGATTTAATTACTGGTTACTTAGCTCATTTTAAAAGTTTAAACTTAATTATTGAACGCCAAGGTATTTATTTCTAGAAAATGGGAAAATAACTAGAACCGACTTTATTTTAATTTTATAATTTATACCAAACTAACTCAATATTTAAATAAAAGTTGAGAGCGTAGGAGTAAGGAAAAACACTGATGTTATAATTTAAGAATTTTTAATCAATTAATAAAATGCCACATAGATACAGAAGATTCGGTGATGATGGCCGAGTAATTATTAGATGCACTGATCACATGAGCAATGAACAAAACAATAGTATCAATATTAAATTAATTCAAATAAAAACAGTATTAGGTTGAAACGTCTCCATCTTAAACAAATAATTGTTCACAAAAGTGAGGAGCTCACCTGTCGTCCGGCGTTTGCTCCAACAAAGAAAATAGATCACATTTTTAAATAAAATTGAAGAAACAAAATGAAAAAGATGATGTACGTCGTGTGATCACCAGACTAGACGTGACGCGAGACCAGCGTCTCGGCGTCAACGACTAGTGAACAGACTTACATTGCGCAAGCGCGTAAAATTGATAAAGTTTATGTTCTCTATATCGATCACTGATCACGAACTTATCGGCTGATGATAACAGATTTTGTTTTATTATAAGTATTTAAATGTTTTTATTTCTAAGTATAAGAAATAAAACAAATTGAAAAATGCATAATAATTATAATAATTATTATTATTATGATAATCATATTAAATTTTTTAAAAATATTTATTAAAAATATATATGGTAATAAAATAAAATATAGTACTATAGAGATTTGCAAATGAAGAAGATTAGGAAAGAAGAGATAAAATAAATTTAAATGGAAGAAAAGAATTGAAATCTGAAAGCAGGTGGCTAAAAGATTCTATTTTAATTTCTATTGAATAGAGTCAATTTTTATGAGTTCTGAAAATAAAAAATTATAATGGAACAAACTTTTGCAGTAAATAAACAGGTATGGCGGATATTTTAATTAGTTTTCAATACACGATAAGGAACCGTTTATTTTGTATGAATGCCAGAGTCATGTGTGACAGGAGGCAAAATTGTCGGGGCGCCATTTCATCTCTTACGCGCCATCATCAGCGTCAGAGAACATCGAGTGTCAAATGAGCAACCTAGGGAAGACAAATTCCTGGAGACCGAGCTACGTCAAGTTCGTGTTCGCGCACTCAACGGATCGTTAGGCTCCGTCTGACATCCTGGCACCTCACATTTTGCATTTTATTTTTACGCACTCTTCTCCCACACTCTTGTAATTACCAGAGAAAAAAGATCTGATACCTTTTATGCACCGCTACATTTATCAGTTGAAAAATAAAAACTACCCCAAAGATTGAAGTGCCGCTTCATCCATCATCGTTAAAAATATCAAGAGCTTTTTTAAAACCCTGACTTACCAATTTTTAAACGTAACAGTCAAATGCAGAAAGGAAACTTTAAATTAAATTTTCTAAATTTAAATTTAGAAAATGTATTTTAATTTTAGGAAAGCGATTGCTATTCGATGCAAAATTCACTATTACCTTTTTTACAAGATTTAAAGAATAGTGATTTATGTGAGTAAATATTTGCATTGTAGTGTTTGTTACAATGCCATAGAGCAGAATAGAATTTCCAAAAAGAATTACCTTGGTGATGCATATAAATCGAAAAGACGAGGCGTTTCGTAATTGCCTGGTGAGACGAGAATTTTCTACGAAATTGAACAGTGAGTTTCAGCATCAAGTTGTTTGCAGTGGTTAGACGTTGATGAAGGAATCAATTTCGCTATGCCGTACCTTCAAGCATGCAAAATTAAGCTTGCAAAACTCGTTAGACTTCAAACTCGAATCTGACCGCTGGAGATTCAAATTCGAGGTAAAAAGTTAGTACACATGGCTTCTTCCTGAATTACAGTCCCTCTATTATAGTTGTCAATAGCTGTAATTTTAATTGCAAAAGTGTTGCGTGATAAATTTTACCTTGCACATATAATTTACTTTACTAAATCCGTATCTAAGCAACATCAGTTGACCAAACGCAGTTCGATCTTCCTAAATCAATTATCCTAAGAGGGATGATTATCGATGAATCAGCACCGATCTACAAATTATGTCATCACCTATAGCTAGTCAGGTGGAAACCACAATTATAATCACTCGATTCGTTTTTGAATAAATTCTAAAGTGACTGTTATAATATTCAATTGCTTTATTTTAACACTTCCAACACGCAATTATTAGTGGAGAAACCTTCTGAATTAAGACCAAGTTCCTCCAAAAAACGTGTATTTTTTTAATAATTTTAATTTGTAGTAAAAAAATTTAGGAATCAAACTTTTTACATGTAAAAGTAATTAATTACTTGAAGAAGTTCTTCTTTTCAAAATGCCTGCTGAAACTCGTCCCATTAATTTGTGGGTGACACGATTTCTTGAAAACGAATTGTTTGAAAGCAAAAAGTAAAATGGTTTCATATTCTGTATTAAAGTGGCTATGGTCGGAACTACAATGAAACATTTTCACCAGAAAAAAAAAACAAAATGGTGGACTTGTGAGTTTTTCGACCCTTTTCTTGCACTTTTAATTGTTTATAACTTTTTTAAATAATATTTCATTATGGGTTCTAAATTCTGTGCTGCCTGATCTGATTGATCCCATGGAAATCAGGTGATCCTCTTGGGCTACAAAAATAGTGGAGGTTTAGTTGAACAATAAAATTTACCGGTTTAGTTATTTCCACAAACAATGTAGTGTAGGTTTTAAAAGATTTGCGATTCATATATTCATAACTACTCGTATTCCAAGCAACCAAGTTCTATCGTTTGTTATATGGACATGAAAGGATTTTGCAAATACGTTCTTTTAATTGAGGAGAATCTTATGGTCCACTGGTTCCCTTGTGTTGCATCACATATGTTAATCTCTGGGAGACAATCTAGACCCAAGTACCAAGAAATGCGAATCATTGTCGAAATTGGCTCGATCCCCGTTGCTCTCGAATAAGTACTTGAATCTTTCGACAAGGGGTAACGCTCGAGTGTGCCCGTTAAATTATGTTCGACCGGTCAGCGCCTATCCTTTTAATCTAACGATCAGCAAAGAGAGGTCCATACCATCCGAGTTGGGGGCATGCATTATATTGTACCGGATGGGGGCTTCAAGTCCCGATTCAAATGCACAGCCAACTTTCAGCCGGTACTTTATATACGTTATATGAATAGCGGACCAACCGCTGAGCGTCATCCTATTCTGCAACTATATGGTCGAAGACCCTTTTTACCATAATCAAATCTCTCCAATCTTTTTGATTGGTTAATTCGTTGTTCATTGATGACATTCACAACTTAAGACCAAGTGATTTCAATCTTTATTGACTATCATCGACACATCTTAAGTAGCTTATGGAACTTAATGTAATTAAATTAGGATTGGTCCGTACTGATAGTTGTTTTCTGATGAATCATTAGTGAGGCCTTTTGTAGTAAGAGGACTCATATCTTATACAGTCAAACCTGGATATGTGGGACCTAGATAAGTAAGAAACCTGAGACTATTTCTGAGGTCCCAACAATTTTTCCATGTATTTACCTGTGTAAGTGGAAAAATACAATGACCTCTTTAACTGAGACTCATGTTTGATAAACTAATGCAAAATTTACCTCTATAACTGAGGCACTTTCGCCGAAAACCTCTGTAACTAAGAATTATGGTGGGGGACAAAGAAGCAAACAAAAAAGGATGGGTAAATAATTGTGACTGCTATTCTGCTAATAGAAAATATTGTTCATTTTTTTCTTTCCTTACTTACTATTAATTAGTGTAACCTTAATTTTATTTATATTATCTTTTGTAGAATTTATTTATTTTACCATTATATTGAATTAATTACTAGTTACTTAGCTCATTTTAAAAATTTAAACATTAATTATTGAACGCCAAGTTATTTATTTTTAGAAAATGGGAAAATAACTAAAATCGACTTTATTTTAATTTTAAAGTTTTGCCAAACTAACTCACTATTTATTAACACAAAAGATTGGAGAGCGTCGGAGTAAGGAAAAACACACTGATTTCAATTCTACGTATTTTAATTAATTATAAGACAATTCAATTATAAAAGTCAAATTAGTCACAATTTTTTAATATTCGGCCACAAGGCCGAAGAAGCCGAAACGTATTAAACATTTGAGCACTGAGTTTCCTTAAATAATATATAATTAGGTGGAGACAACTCCACCTTAAACAAAAATGGTTTACAAAAGTTTGGAGCTCACCTGTCGTCCGGCAAATGCTCCCAAAAACACTAAGTTTACATTTTAAAATTCAATTTTAAGAAAAGAAAAACTAAATAAGAGGTGCATTTCGTGCTGTCACCAGACTAGAAGTGACGCGAGACCAGCGTCTCGTCGTCAACGACTAGTGAACAGGCTTAAATTGCGCAAGCGCGTAAAATTGATAAAGTTAATGTTTTCTATATCGATCACTGATCACGAACTTATCGGCTGATGATAACCGTTTCTGTTAGATGGCGCAAGTGGGCCCACTAATTGTTCAGTTTTATGGCGCTAGTACGCCTTTATAGTTCAAATTTTCTGACCACTTTGACAGGTGTGCAATCACAACACAGCGACTCTGGAAAATACCGGATATTTGATGAATTCGGGACTCACATCCGATTTCAATATCCGGTCGATGTCCCACGATGTCCAAGGATGAACTCCACGCAGTCCCGATACGTTTATTGTTAATTTTAGGGTTAACATAACCAAAAAGTAGAATCAAAATAAAAATCAATTTATCAAAATAGAAATTATAAAGAGAAATAATAATAACCTAAGGGTCCAAACAGATGAGCTCCAGATTAGTGGAGTCGTCTCTTGTCAAACAAATCATACATGATTTTCAATTTTATAATATAGGTTGGCTAAGTTCCTCCCTTCAGACAATTTACGAATTATTTCATACATATTTCAATTGACTTTTTGGATTTGAATTTATTAAGTTGAATTTAATATATAAGGTGGCTAAGCGTTCTCGCCTATCCTGGTTTGACTGTAGTAATATAATTACAAATTCTCGTATCTAATTAGATAATGTAGAATGAAAAAATCCACGTATCTAATAAAAACAGGTAGAATATCTGCAGACCAAGAATACTTTATTGTTAAATTTAGGACCTGAAATCGTGATATCTTCAGCGCTATTTCTCTCTATTATTCCTTCCGTTTCGGGTGTCCCTTCCGACCTTGAATTGTCACAACTATAAAGATATTACTGCGAAACTCCGACCCTTTCCTGAAAATGGGCACGTAGCGGGAAATGGCGTATAGACGCACACGCAGCATCCGGTGTTTTCTCTCTTTCCTTTTCAATATCGTTCTCTTTCTCAATGACGCGTACATTCGTCCTTTCTCTCTCAATCCTTTCTTAGACATCCCATACTCCTTCTGTTGATGCACGTAAGCAAAACAATGCAGACAGCCATTGCAATATATTATTCATTGGACAAAGAGAAAGACAGAAAAGAAGAAGTGAGAATGTGTCTTTGGAACGTGGGTAACGCGCAAAGGAAACAATTGTCTCGTCACCTCGTACAATGGACTTAACGATAAGTACCCATCGCCTTACATTGTCGACTATTCTGCCTTTCTGCGATTTATTCTTTTGCATCGTATGTAGTATTCTAAAGGCACGTGTTGTAGTTTTCAAAAGTTGAAGATAGTTTATTGACTTTTGTAAGTGTCATAAAAGGCACGTTTTCAATTACAGTCGTGCTCTTTTTCCATAAAAAAATTCCCTCAATAATTCTTTAGTGAATAGTCACTTTATTATTCAATAAATCTGTCAGCAAATCTTCCTTCGTCTATAAACAATTTATTCAAAATTTAGTCATTTAAGATTTTCTACGTACCATTAAATTCCTCCATCCCTTGGTTCTAGACTTTAGAATTTTTTATAATAGTTCTAAGTAATACGTTCAACTTTATTAATTAAAATTTTTGGTATGAATAAAGACCCAAATGCAGAACTCCCACGAAAGAAGAAACTTTCTTTATGCTTTATGTTAAACTTTATTCTGAAAATTAAAAGATTATACACCAGACGCGTTCGGGGTTCAAAGACTGTCGGGGTTCAAATTATAAATTTTAACGAAAGCTTGCCCGAATTTTCCGTGTCAATATTCCGAAAATGTTTTGGGATATTCAGACAATCTTCTTCTTCTTCTGTTTGTTGACGTAATTTCCGATACTGTGTGGGTATTTTTAATTTCCACGTTACAAAGTGTATCTAACCTAGTCGAATGTTAAAATTATACATTCGCTGGGTCAGTCATTAATTTCTTATTAGCAGGAAAAAAACATTGTTACTAAAAATAATCTCAAATTGAAATCCTTTTCCATTTCCCTTATGATTAAAAGTTGAAAAATAATGCAGGAGATTATAAAATGATATAATAAGGTAATGAAACAGATAAAACAAACATGGAGGCGTTGTGAAAACTGTTGAACGTCACGCGAGTTTCGCATTGAGTTTCTCATGAGGGTAAAAATAGCTGTCCAGAGCATTTTTCGTAATATTACATACGTCGTCGGTAGTCATTACGCGTAAATTACCCGAGACCGCGACTTGTGCGCTAGCAGATGTTGAAGAAGGAATTGAAGTATCCGCTCAATAACGCTTACCAATTTCATAATTCATGAATCCGTAATTTATGCGGTGCATAATTCGATACGAAGAGCCGTCTTGCACTTGAATGTACTTGTATGGTCCTCAAACTACGTCCCTAAAATGTCTGACGTTTGGACATTAACTCCTCGGTTAGAGGCAACTTCAATATCTCTAGGGTGGA
The DNA here is from genome assembly GCA_011057455.1 of Ganaspis sp. Gsp50. NCBI lineage: Eukaryota > Metazoa > Arthropoda > Insecta > Hymenoptera > Figitidae > Ganaspis > Ganaspis sp. Gsp50. The sequence continues at coordinate 8,546 of WNHD01002468.1, read as the reverse complement.
AACTAAAATTTTTAGTAGTTGTCTCGACGCTGTCTTTTCTGATATTGAAATGGTTTAAGTAACGACAAAAATGGCTAAAAACTACCGCACCTTTAGACATTCCCACGATTTGTCCGCATTCTCGCGTAAAGTTCGATGGTCCGTGAAACGTAACTTTCGAATAACTTATTCAAGTGCCTTCATTCGCGTCGCAAATGACGAAACTGTCGCGAAAGACAAACAAAGTTCGCGTCCATGCTTCCTCGGAAAAGAAGAATAAAATTCAGGGAAGGGTAAACAAATAAAAACTTATTTTGTTGGTTTATGATTTTACGGCCATCTCTTCCACACTTCAGGTTTTCGAGAGCAGATTTTATATTCCCTAGTGTTTCTAAGTTATAATAAAATGCCATAAATGTTTCGACGATTTTTTTTCTGCTATATATTATGGTACTTATTCAAGTACACAAAATTGTCATAAATATATAAAACAACAAATAAAATATCAACCAGAAATTTAACAATCTTTTTTGCAGTCAATATTTTTTTGGACGATAAAAGTTGCGTCTGTTTAAATAATATTTATGTAATGACTGTTTATCTATTTGTATAATAAGTTTTTATGTTCGCAAAATACATTTCAGTAAAATATAGCTAGATATTCAAAAGGTATATTAGTAAAGCATTGCCAACATTTTAATAAATGTCGAAGCATATTGTAATAAAATACTGTCGCAGGATAATTATTGAAGAAATAAAAATAAAAATGAACTCTCGGATGAAATTAGTAATAATATTCGAGGGAAATAAAATATTTACCAGAGGGAATTCTAACAGGATGGAATTTTCAATTCTTAATGCTTCAATCCAGCAGCGTAATTATTAATTTATACGGAGGTCGCTCACTTAATCTGTCAATTAATTTTCATTAATTTAGAACTCGTCGTTAATGTTTCCTGCTGTTAAGAGGATACCAACTCTTCCACATGTAGCATCCATTATATAAATCATAAATTTATGTCACTAAAGTTTATCGATTAATTTCCTGGCACGACTGCTCCAGTCGTGCTTGAATTCCAATAAGAGAGACTCTTTCTATCCATTTGGCGAGAATTCATCTTCAAGAGATCAGGGGTCATGTCAGAGTTAAATGTCTTCAGGTTAATGACTGCAGACTAACTCCTTCATGATCAGCAAAATGGACTTTTAACGCGCTTAAATAATATTCATGCTTTAAGAATTTTCATAAAAATTATTTCTTTCCTAAAAACGTAAAACAGGTGACAAACAAAATACAAACTGCATAAATTGCGTTGGTATTTATTTTTAAACATTACAACAGTTGTGACGATGTGGTTCGTCACTGTGTAATAATTCAAATATTTGTAGAATTCAAATTCGATCCATGGAAGGTAAAAAATACAACAAAGAGGATATTTCTTTCTTGTGTATTTATTAAAACATTACGCTACGTTTCGATGACCTGTTTTGTCATCCTCATCAGGCGCGATTAGAATTGAAACGTTACATAGTAACTAGTCAAAAGTTATAAACATTTTTAGTTTTCGTTTATACGGTATAGGCATCTTGTCGAGAATTCAAATATTTATTAAAGAAATATAAGAAAAATACGAATAAATTATATTCACAAAAATAAGTTCTTTATTAAAAAAATCTATTGTAGAGTAATGAAATTTATAATCACAAAAAAAATACAAATTTACAAAAGAAAATCGCCAGATTCAGAGAGAGAAATATAGTTAAATTTTGAAATATAATAAATTCACACATACACGCTATTCAATAACATTAATCATACAAAAGATCGTTTAGTATATTAGTGATTTAAGTAGTTTATAATAACAAAAAAATTAAATAGATAATTGAATTTCAGCATATAAGAGGATTAATTATATTAATAAGTTTTTTTCGACTGGTCAGAGATCAATTTGCTTTTTTGAAATAAAACATTCAATTAGAATAGTCTTACAATACTGCAGCGTTGATTTCCAAAACCATTGGCCGTTGATCCATACGATGCGATCAGAGGATTTGACATTGACATTGTTCAAACATTGTTTTAATAATTCTTGGTGAGAAATTTACAGTATCAATTGTTTCCTACATTATAACAAAAAGCACCTAAATAGAAAAAGTCCCCTTTGTAATTTATCAGATTTTACGGATCCATTAGAGAACGATATTTTTCACTTAAGATATAATAACTTATCCTAATCCCATTAGTTTGATTTTTCTCCTAAAAAGAACCGCACTGAAGAAAAAAGATTCAATTTTGTGAATCTGAGGCTGTAACATACGAGATTCCATTGTTTTTTTAAAAGACTGCTATTTTTCATAAAGCTTTATGAGGTCTCTCGAAACGAGATACATTCCGAGGTTACGTTCCAAAGTTGTAGGGTTCCACCTGACGAATGTCCAAGTAGCGCCTTATTGATTGCACCTGTAGGCTTTCCCATTTTTCCCCATTTGCCCTGCCTCACGTAACCATTAAGTATATCCGTATATATGGCAGAGGGCGAAAATCCAAAATTATATTCCAGACGATGAAGGCGGGGTCGAGCCGTCGTTTACGCCTAATGCATAAATTATTGTTTTCGCGGCGCTTTTAAGTAAATATTGAAATATTTCTCTCCAGGGAATCAGCGGGTTACTGTCGACTCGTGGCGAAGGAAAAGCTCCTAGGAGGGCTCAAGAAGACCCCAACAATCGCCCGATGGGGCAAGAAGGTACCAGCTAACTTTTCTCAGAATGTAGCACCCCTGCAGCGGCGACACCACGCATAATCTAATTTGTAGTACAGCGACTAAAACTCCCTCAACCTAGAGGGTGCAGAACGACAACAACTTGCCCGGATCCTCCTACATCTATATACAAGTGTATATAGGATGAACAAATTGGCTCTGTTAGACGCAAAGTTCCCTTTAGGTAACATTCTCCGTTTGCCTCTAGAACCGCGATACCAATCCTCACAGGAAATACGGAGGGATCAAGTTGTTCGAATGGAATTGAAGCTCCATTGATTATCAGCCTTGTTTTCCTTTACACGTGATTCGTGATGACTTCATTGAAGCCAGGTGGATAGTGGATTTGCAGAAGCACTTACAAAAAGTGTTTTGGTTTCTCATCAATTTCTGGAAATATTACCAACTAATTGACTTTCGGGGTTTGCTTCAACATTACGGTAGGCAAAAAAAGAGACTATTCTACAGAGAAACTGTTTAATTGTGTTAAATTATTTAGTAAATGTCCTCAAAGATCTTTCTAAAATTCAAAATTATCTTTAATGATAGTAATACAATGAATCACTATGCAAGAATCGACTTCCTTAGTTAATAACCCTGGCTTAATCTTCTCTTAACCTTTTAACGAGAGGTTAGGAGTAATCACCCTTGTTTCAATGGATTTTCTTAGCATCGTAAGCGTTCAAAGAAAGGGTACCTTCTCGTAATATCAGTCTCCTACAGACACTTTGTAGCAAAGGTAGCCAGTGTGCGTTAAGCTAAGACGATCTTCTTTAAATCAATTATTCAAGTCGCGACGAGGCGTTCATGTCTCCTACAATAAAAATATTTAAACGACAGTGTTCTTTCTACCTTCATGCTCTCAAACTCCGAGCTTTTTATGACCCCAGCAACGTGCTTTTATCCTATGCACTAGGCTCAAGTTGTATACGCGCTATCTATAAAGTTACTTCCGAGCTTTGGAGCATAATCTCTTCGAAACGACGTCTCGCAAAATAGTGGTATTTCCAGAATGATGCTCTCTGAAAATTAATTTTCTGTCACACTTAACTGAAAGTGAGACATTTAATGACGGAAAATTTCTACTAAAAATGTAATCCACCACAATTTATTGATTTTCGAAAGAAGAGATTCTTCAGATTAATAAAACAGTGAATGTATTTTACTTGATGAGTCCCGTCAACGTTAATAATCGTTTTTAATTTGCAAATTAATCATGAAAGAATATAAAGAATTCGATTCATCTGGGAAAAAAGCTATGATATGAGACATGATATAAAGAATAAGAACTATAATGAATAATATATAAAAACTTGGAGGAACAAAGCTAGTTCCCACATGTATGTTACTGAGTGCAAAAGTTATACTTCATCGCTACATCCACTTCAATTAAATTTTTCTCGTCTTGCAGACATTCACATTAATTTATTTCACATTCAAAAGGGTCCAATTACTTTATTTCTAGACACCATATAGTGTAGAGAACAAGAGACGTAACTCGTGCTTCCTAGTCCAGCTTGCAGTTCGGACCCTCGCCTCAATGCAACCTCCCCCATGTTTTATAACCCAACGAGTTTAATGTTCGCATCAAACTTTTAATTGCTCCACCAGCCTTACAAATTACTAACAGATGGGCCTGCTTATACGTCGCATTTTCCCAGTAAAAATAACGGTACCCTGAGAAAAACTTTTCTACATCTATGTCGATATTGCACTTTTCCAAGAGCTTTAAATCTTGTGAACAATTATTTCCTAAGAAACTACATCTTTCTGTTCTAAGGCTGACATGGATGACTTGCATCTATGGTATTAAGTACCTTCCGAAGTACTCTTTTAAACCAAATTACTTAAATCCACTTTGCATCATCATTAGTACAAAATAATAGTCACTATTTTTTTCCATTCAGGGTACCTGAAATACCCTGGAATACATGAAAACATCTCAATTTGAGAAGATATTTAACCGTTTAAAATCTTTATTTCGAACCGTCTGGTCATTCCATCGGTTTCTTATTTTATAGATTTCATGTCATTCAGAGTTTCACATCACTTCAAATTCTGTCAAGCTAATTAAACCTCAGCTTTAAAATCAAATTAGTAGAATTAAATTTTAGATACACTTGATAAATAAATAAAATCTTGTAGATTCAACAGATATTTCCATTTACATGTTATTTTACTCCTTCCTGAAGCTACCATAAAGTACTATTAATTTATATAGCCACTAATTTCATTAAATTTCGAAAAGAATCAGACATGGCTTTTCTATTTTATTACTCTTGTCAGTACCTAATTTTATCTTCTTCCTTATCTCTTTAATTAGAAACAAGGTAATTAAATTACGGATAAAATCTTAAGAATTTCGACAAGCTGTCTTGAATGTCTCAATCGTAGTTTCTGCGTCGAAGAGAGACTGTCTTCGAATGAAAATTAATGTCCTCGTCTCTTATTATGACATCATCGCTTTCTCAGCTGCTAAAGATCTGCTCTGGGCCATTGACACTGAGCAGATCCAGCAATAATCTTCGCAGCACGCGGCGAGTAATCTTTAAATCGTTTTTCTGGGCCCCATGGGACAATGCAAACCACTGACCAGTCGTCCAATGCCGCACGCGAAACCATAAATTTAGACGTTGCTCTTGCATCCTTGGTCTGAATCCCCACTGAGATTCCACTCTTCCAGTGATGACATCCACAATTTTGACACAGGACATTCTTACATTTTACCTTCTACAAGAATGAAAAGTGAGATAGAAAAATAAAGAAAATGAGGACAACGTGTAGAAAAGAGAAAGAGAAAATCAGCATGTGGTCCCATTGGGCGCCATTGGGCCTGAGCTATTTAGAACTGCAGGGGTTCTCTAAAGATGATAGGGTCTTTTTTGGCTCCGTTAAGATCCTTTAGGCAGCTGGGGGTCATATTCGACGGTTCCAGGCGCCAGTATTCGACACCAAGGGATTCCCCTTGTCTTATCGTAAATTAGCCAATCTCCCAGGGTTTTCTAGTGCACGCGAAATAACAGTCAAACAAATAAAAGGGCTAAAGAGGGCTAAAAGGGTTAAAAGAGCTTGAAATTTATACTTTTGCCATTACGCTATACTCCTTTCTGCAAATATTTCCACTCCTCATTTAATAGGCTGATAATTGCATCACGCCAAAATACTGCTAATTTCACTCTCTTTAAAACAAACTATTCTCCCAAAAAGCAGAAAACGAAACTGCTGCTCTTTACGAATTTTTTTATCGTCTATATACACTTTTTTCATAAATAATCAGCGTTCTAAAGTGCTCTAAAAAAGTTTCTTTTCATAAAACTGAAAAGAGAATAAAAATAAAATTATAATGAAGCCTAAGTGGTCACGTAACTTTGTTGAATAGGTAAAAAGATGTACTTATAAAAAGGAAAGCAAGTAAAACTTAACTACAGTAACTCTTTTCATCCCTGATAAAAACATAATCCAACCAATTTCTTAAATTTACATTTAGCGATTCAAGTAGTTTCGTGAACTACTAATCCTTCTAGAAGAATAATTCCCGATGTTTACTTTTTTACGCTTTCTTTACGATCCATTTAATAACAAAACTGGAAAAAATATCCCTTCCTAGTAAATCCTTGTGTCCAGAATCTTAACAGTATTTAATATTGCAAAAGCGTTGGTTGGGTTTAGAATTCACAATGAAACGAGTGGAGAAAATTTTTCTTCACTTTCTCGTTTTCTACCTCTATTCCGTGATCGCTCTTCTCATCTCAGATTCTTTACTTTTTTTAAAAGCAGACGGTTGGTGCCGCCTGAGTTTCCCAAACCAGTCGAAGTTCACTTTATACACCAACAAAGCCTCTGCTCTCCTGGGCTTTATTAAAAATTGAGGATGCAATTTGCCGTGGCCGCGGAACCTCTCCTAAATAAAGGAAGCCAAGACGACAGCCGAGACGTTTTACCTGTTACTTATATGTAACCCTTGGAAACCTTTTCGAGAACACTAGCATTATTAAGTACTCTAGGCATTCGAGTACGAATTCCATATGTTCTCGTTTGTTTCTCTATAATGCTTCAAATAAATCATTATACACTGAAAGAATTTTTGACCATTTTCTGAACCTACAGGTGTCGCAAATGCGCTATAAGTTTCAAAACCCTTTCGGGTTTTCATATTAAATCCCCATTCATTTTCTCCTAATTGCTGTCCGTAGCCGACTTATATTATTATAGCCAAGGGGCTGATCACTCTCTAGTCAGCTCCAAATTATTCGTTAGAATAGTTAGATTCGTGGATGCACGTGAGCGTCTTATAACGCATCGAATACGAATTTCTCTCTCGCTCTCATGTATCTATTCTATTACAAATCGTTCGGAATCGTACGATTCGATTTGGCTTCTATATGATATTCGAGAGTGATCAGCCCCTTGATTATAGTCGACTGGAAAATTTGCGGAGAAATAGATAAAAAGATTGAAATATCAAAATCAAATTACTTAAAGGATTCGTAAATTCACAAGATGTACAGTTAGTGAAAGATGTAACCTATTAAGTTTAACTTGCAGAGAAGAATTTGATTAGATAATAAGATATCGAAGACTGTTGGAAAGAAGAAATGAAGTCAATTAAATGCTAGTGGAAACAATAGCAGAACAATCTCACACGAGAAAATTCCTTTGTCATAAAAATCAATGAACCTAACTTGTAATTAGATTTCGTAGTACAGACGAGCATAAAACTGCTGTAACTCCATGAAGCTTATTCCGGAAACGGAAAGCGGAGCCAGGAAAGTCTTGTTTACGGGTCGCGCATCATTGCTCGATCGTATATCTGCAGATAAATCCCCTATAAAACTGCCATTACATCAATGTTTATCTAGAAAGTTCTCTCGAAGCCAGAATCGGGAATGGAGGATTCGGAATTTTAAAATATACATAGAAATCGGTGAGGCGAGTCGCGTTGCATCGCTACCTTACAATCTTACATTGTTTCTCGTCCATGCTACACGCAGTAAATTTATTTCCCTTTTCTTTTTTCTCTCCTAACACCCCCTTCTCTCTTACGTTTGCTTTCCTTCTCCCGCTTGACTATCTTTTATCACAAACCACTTTTTTTTTGTTACGTAAAAGTCCAGATTTTAACCGCAACTGGAGTTTAGTCGCGAATCGCCTCGCGTGCATGAACCTGTGCTATTGCGGAAACTCATTGCATAAACGTTTCCCTTCTCTGAAAGAAAAGAGGACAGGAGGCGGGATAATCCGATAGGAGGATTAAAATTTCGGTATGGAATTTTATTCCAGAGCCTTCATTCATTCCTGATTTCATTTTGTTTCCGACCAGCGTTGAATCTATTTTTCAATGCATAAGATATTAAGCTGATATAAATTTTATAAATTCAGTGAGCAAGAGTAAATTGTTGCTTCGTAAAACAAAAGTATCCTTGTATTGGCAAACGAGTTTTTAATTTTATTTTGCTTCTAGGTTTTCTGAAATTCAAATTAATTACATTGCTTTAATTCAATAAATAAAATATTGTTACGTCCGTAACTAATACATATTATTATATCAAAATATTGTTATATTATATTGATTATATTTATATTGGATTATTGTACTATTCTACTATACCATTATATCAAAATATTGTTATATTATATTGATTATATTTATATTGCATTATTGTACTATTCTACTATACCATTATATCATATATTACCTTATCGTACTATTGTATCATATTACACAATATCATATTATATCAATCTATGTTATTTTGCTAAAAACAGTTTACACTTGGATTCTGTACATTGAAATTGCTTAATTGA
>WNHD01002467.1:0-16406 GCA_011057455.1 Ganaspis sp. Gsp50 | reverse complement strand
AAAATCGTATGTAATATACACATATGGTAGATATTAGCACGGTAAAATTAGCTGGAGGCCGTGAATCGCGGCAAAGTTAGCATCAGGAGGATTTCGAATAGGTGTAGAATTCATGCATGTGTGTATAGTTGTGTGAAGTATCTAGTATCTACTTGTGATCGTGTTCGCGACACCAGAATAGCGTGTAATCATAATTTTGACATACGCTGAGATATTCAGATACATACGTATATAATAAGCCTGAGGCTGCGTTCACATCAGAGAGACACGGTGATACGAGTTAGCTATATAATAGAAACGAAATACCTACCCCAACCTACCTCAACTCAGTCCAAGCACCCATTGGCATTAAACCAACCAACGCCTATCCTACACTATTCCCATTTCTACCCTTATTGCGTGGTACTTCCGTTATCTACCGGGTGTTGCACTCATTTCATGCACACCATCTTATTTCCTAATTCTAAATAAAACCAAATTATTGCTTAATTTTAAAATTAAACCTTTGATTCCAAATCGATTGCATAAACATATAGCAATTAATCACCAAACAATTTTGACGCAACAATTTATACTAATAAAGCTTCATTCTTTATGTGTTACAAAGCTATATTTGTATTTTTTATGTTACAAAGCTATTTTTGTACTAAGGGTACTATCCCATCTTTGAGATTCTGGCTGCGCAAGAAATTCAAGTTCAGAGGTAGTTATTGTATACGAACTCTCAAATGAGGGTTTATGAATTTGAATTGAAACCATGTTATTAAATGTCATTAATCCGGAAACACTTGTATGAAACTCTTTAGATCGGGTATTAGCACTTTAACAGAAAATCATCATTTTAATCGTCACCCTCTTACATTTTCAGGATGTCAACGAATCTCAACACAGTATCATGCACAATATCGGAATTGGGAACAAAAAAAATGGGGTGTACACTCGCATGCTTCATTATAGGCTCATGTGAAAGCATGTCGTCCGCGTTATTCTGAACATTGGTGAACATTGCGTGCTTTAAGGATAGTAATGTCAAAAAAGAAGAGGCAAATCGGTGCTCCGTATTCAAGTAAAAAAGGGGAATAGAGGAATCGTTTGTTTAGCGAATTGCCGATGAGTTATTTGCAAAGAAGGTATACCTTTATCGTAGTCCATATTTCGTTGTCTTTCCATTTCAACTAAAAAGTTCATCATGAAAACTACTGATAATGAAAGTAACGGATCATCAAGCTTACAAATGCTATAGAAGAGAAATATTAACAATTAACACACTAAACAAAGATTGAAATTTATGATCTCTTTTGAAACAAAAGAATGAAATTTATGATTAAAATTAATGTATGATTTTATTTCTGAAACTTTCTATGATAAAAAATATTTTATATTTTCTTTTGCTTCATTATAGAAGAAGTTCTGTTTATTCTCTTTTTCCAAATATTCCATAACCTAATTTGCAAATGCTGTACTAATAGCTGCAAAAAAAAGCGTTCTGCATAATTAATACATGGTGATTGTAGGAAATTGATACTGCAGACAGAACTCTGCTTAGTGAAGTTGAATCTTGATTTTCGAGCATCGATGCATATGCTTGGAACTATTGATTCCGGAAGTATCCTTTTATTATACAGACGTTCATTAATCCGTGGTCCAGTGGACGGAACTTGGCCGTTGGTAAACAATGGCTATTGTCCAGCACATCATTTTCACTCGTCCACCTTTTCTTTAACTTTCCATGAGTCAGTCGACCAGTAACGGTTTATTTTTGCCAGTTTCGAATGAATCTGTTCTCCGAGTTTCAGATTTCTGTCTTTTTTATATTTCTTGCTCTATCTTCTTTGCTTCTCTCTTTCTATTTGTCATCCTTTTTTATGCTACCGGCATTACCACATCCCTCTGTTCAACCGGACAGTGCTCTCTACAATGGACCATTGTTTTTCAGTGGCTACCTATTGTAAGCCTTACTTACGCCAGTTACAATGTTACTTTTCTTATGGCTACTAATAATTAGTAGTTCCTAATTAAGAACTGAAGGATATGCAATGGAATCGTTGTACAAAACTCTGAATGACTGCGAAACTCATAATCGACTCTTCCCGAACTTTATTTGGATAACTCCTTTATTTTTTTATAAACGGAACAAGCCCTTTAATTACAATTAGTTACAATTCCCGTGTAGAAATTTACCTGTGGTGCAAATTTTTACCAATTCTGGCAACCATAAAATGAATTATAATATTAATGAGATCCTTTCAACTTGAATCCAGTATAGTACTTGGCATAGTAAGTTAAATAACATTAAATTATCGTCAAACAAAAATCAGTATTATCAAATAAATTATTGGGCTATTATTATTATTATTATTATTATTATTATTATTATTTTTATTATTATTCTTATTATTCTCTATTTGAGTAGAGAGTGAGAATGAGGATAAAGTGACAAAGAATGATAGATTTTTGCTGAACGGTGATTTAGACAACACGAATTCTATTGTAATTAAATTTAAGACTCATAGCAATATGTGTAAGTTGAAAGAAAAAATCACCCTAAGGATGATGGATGTTATATCAGTAAGAATAGAATTAAGACTTTAAGTATACACGTCAAAATTCATATTTATATACTACTAAAGAACTTGGAAGCCAAGAGAAGTGGGAGATCTACAAGTATTGAATACAACAGTTGTATTGGATTGTGAAATAGGGTGGGGATGACGTTATATAGAATAGCGGGTGGAGTCGAATTAATGTTCAGAAGTCCGTAAATGGAACAACGTGGTATATAGAAGCTTGATTAAAATATTAATTGAGATGGAAATAACGATTCCTCGTGCACCACCGACTTTAAATCGAACCATTGTACGACACGATGTTTTAATAATAATCCACGGCCCAGGATCTAAAACAAGAGCACACGACTCAGCAAAAATAATTATACTTTACTTGGTGTTTGTATTGGACTAGTATTACATTAAATCTATCCTTCTAGTGACATTATGCTACATTATTCACTATTCTAGTGATATTATTCTATATTATTCACTATTCTAGTGATATTAAGAATCCACGTCGTATATTATAAAACAAGAGAACACCCTCTGAGCAATTACATTTTTGTAATACAATGTTAAACGGGCATAAGTGCAACGATTTTAGATTGGAAATAGCCCTTAAATGAATTGGGGGTTTGGGGATTGAAGGAAGAGATGAAAGGCGAAAAGGAGAACGAGCCAATAGTGGTTTTTCCTCCCCCTTGATCCTTCGATGTATAGCAGTTAGTCGGCTCTGTAAGCATAGAAAATGCGGTCGAAGAGAACGTCTTAGGGAAGCTACTTCCGTTACACCCTTTGCTTCGCCTCGAGATTGGATGTGTTTAATTACCAGTGAAATATCGTTAATTAGTCGGCTAATCCTGCCCTCAATATCCGTTCGGATACCCAAGCGAGCAAAGTTCATCAGCCAAGAGAGAAGGCAAGTTCGTCGAGAACGATCTTCTTAGAAAATGCCACCCAAGCATCCTATACTTTTACTTGGCCACCGCTTTCTCAACCTACTCATTTCCACCTTCCCGCCATTTCAGTACCTCAAGCTTTTTCTTATACTTATCATCGAGGGTGGGTAGTCAATCTTTGTGTTTGATGTAGACTTGCATCCTCATTCATCAAAGTAAATGTATAAGTATAATAATTTTTATAGATTTTTTAATTGAGTCATGGGATATGGCGTGAAGAACAAAACTTTTAAAAAAAGTAATCTTGGGGTTAGTGACTAAGCGGAAATAAATTATGTCAATACTGTATCATCATATGAAACAAAAATTTATTACGAATATTTTATTCGAAAAGAAGACGAAGAACGCGCATTCATATCCGAACAACCTAATAGAATGGAACCAAACGCATCTGTCTGTGATTGCAAAAATTTCAGCCGTTGGTCGAAATTTATTATTTAAAGTTAATTATTTCAAATAGCTTCATTAAACGCGTTTCAAATTGTCTCGCTCGTTTCAGCAAATGGATGAAATGCGTAAATGTGTTTCTCCTCGCGCTCTGGCTCCTCTGCGACTGAGTTCGCTCAGGCTCTCCTTCTCCTTTTATACCCGCCTCTTCGGTAAGACGCGCGCTCCTATTGGACAGCGGCAGAACCTGCCAGAGAGTATAAGAAGGGAGGAGGCCTCCGAACGAGCTCAGTCGTCATCGGCTCGCTGCACTGCCACTTTCTTTGAAAAGTAGTAAAGCTTTTTAAAACATTGGAAATATGACAATCAAAGATTTCTAAAATTTCCTTAAGGAACACAAGATTGAAAATTAGTAATCCATTCTAAAACGGAAATTTTTCTTTGTAATTCTTATAGTCTTCTTTCTTATATTTTCCTTTGTAATTTTGCAGAAAATCTTAAAATGAAACTTTCATAAACAATATTTTCGCATACATAGACATTTTCTTAACTGAGACAACTATTCTCGAAATAAAAATGCAAACTTTGCATTACAATTCTAAACTCAATTCCGACATTATTTTGAAAGACACGGCCCAAAATTTATGAACCAAATGAGTACAACTAATGAAGTTCCAGTGCAAAAAATCGACTTATGTATGAAAGTTACACCTACAAAACACTGATATTCTCTACGGGACGATTCGCGCGTGGTGGCTAGCTGATTAATTAGAATCTTGAGCCTCGCGTAGTTTCTCCAGAATAGCGAAGGGGGTGGAAAAAGGAGTGAATTAAGAGAGAGATAGAGAGTAGCTTCATCTCTGGGTGGAAGGTGGGGGCTGAGTCAGTGCACCGAAAAGCACAGTGGTTTACACAGTGTGGCTACGGACTGAAATTCGTGGGTGGGGGGATGTACTTTTGCGACGGGGTGAAAGGCGGATCTGCAAACTGGATTCATTACCGAGCGAAGGGGTTGTGGCGGCGGGTCGACCAGGCAGTGTGGGGTCGAGGGCGGAGGCATGAAGTCGGGGGTGGCGGCAGGGCATCAGTCTCTTGAAAATGGGTTCGTCGATGCGACAAATCCCAGGACCAGGGTAAAATGGATTCATTAACGTGACGCAGCTGCGACCCAGGCGAAATGTCCAGCAAAACGATCGACGCTATCAGACGTAGTTTAACCGTAATTACTGGTTATATCTGTATACCTATGTACGTGTTCGATATTCAATGACAGAATGATCGAGAATAGGAAGAACCATTTGCAAAGGGCAGCACAACCATTACTTCAATTCTATTATAATATGGTGTTTCAACACTATCAACAGAATTTTACTAATTACAATCTTTTTTTTATTATCCTATCTTTGATCCAAATTTTATTCACCGGAATACGATCTCAGAAAGAAGTACTGCGATGTTAAGATTATATTGTATACGGAATCAAGAAGAAAAGCTCTAAAATTGCCCTTTTAAACTAAACATAGTAAATTTATCCAAAAAATTAAAGACCCTTGAATTATCTTGAATTATGTGGATTATCCTGAATTACTTTGAATTGCGATGAATTATCTTGAACTACATTGAATTATTTCGAATTGTTATGAATTATCTCGAATTGTACAAAGTTTTGACGATCTTTGGACAAACATTTTAAAAAATATTTCATATTATCGCGCGCATTTTGCTCACTGGCAGCACAAGTTCGACCCTTGATTTAATCCCAAAAAAGGTATAGGTTTAATCATTTTTTTCCGAGCATACATAGATAGAGAATCATTTTCTAAGATAGTTTAAAAATTGTACAAAGAAAAAAATGTGTACCTGCACTAGTTGGGGTTATGTTAATCACAAAAACTTATAATATAACACAGTCAAAAATACTTTGCTTGCAATAAAGGTTATCACACTCTAAATTAAAAGGTAGAGGTTATGTATCAGCTGGTAGCGGTACTTCTGCGCATGCTCAGTATACTACACCTAAAGTGCAGTTCCCACTGGCTGAGGTATTTTCTTTACTAGTTTACTATAGTACATGCAACATGAGCATTTCTTTCCATTTAATAAAGAGAAAAAACTCAGAATAAATTTCATATCATATCGTAAAGAATACGTATTTTATATTCTTGTACATTTGTATATCTGTATCTCTTGTATTTTAAGATTTGTAAAAATAAATCAATCCCAACTTTTGAAGACAAAGTTTTGCAAAACAAAAATAATTTAAAAATTGTAATATTCTGAAAATTGAAAAATCATAGTATTAGGTTCTAATGATAGTAGTGTTTGATTTGGGAGACCTTAATTATCGAAAGTTAACTGGGTAAATTTCTAGCAGATTGTATCAGTCATGTCCACTTTCACATATTTCAAATTAACATACACACACTTTTACATGGAGTTGATAGTACTGCGAGTGGGTAGAATATGTAAGCTTGTGTGTATGTACTTTATATCTAACGAGGTGAGTTCGGTGAGGATAAAGGGGAGTGGTTGGTAATGTGACTAAATGAATCCACTAACGGAGTTGGTTTCGCAGTAATGGAAGGGGTAATTAAAACCACCCTTCAGCGCAAGTAGAGTGAAATTCTGAAAAGCAGGGCCGCATTTCATTTAGCTTTATTAAAAATTACACAGTTGAAGAAATAAGACTACTAATGCATAATTTTCATAACATTATATTAATTCTTGATAAAGCTTATAAAGGTATCATCTTAAAATTAGGATCAAGAGTTTTTTTATTCACAATAAGGGTCAGAATTTTATGCTATAGAATTATTTATAGAATTTCACGGAAATAATTCTACAGAAATTTTCTAGATGTATGGAATTTCTGCATGAATTTTAGTGAATGTTTTGAGCCAGTGGCATACTTATCAATGTTTCAGATTTAGAGAATAAAGAACTAGGAAGAGGAAAATTAGAAGTGTAAGTGGTTTAAAGAAAAGAATTTTTATCTTCTCCTTTTCTCTCTCTACCACCTCCGTTTTAGCTTCTTATACTTTTTCCTTATCTTTCACATACTTTTTTTCTTCATCTTTTTCTTCTTCCACTTTTTTTTCTTTTTTCTCTTCCTCTTTGTCTTCTTTCTCCACATGTTTCAGGTCTTCTTCTTTTTCCCCCTGTTTAAGATCTTTCATCTCATGTTTCAAGTTTTCTTCCTTTTCCCCCTGTTTAAGAACTTCTTTCATCTCATGTTTTAAGTTTTCTTCTTTATCCTCTTGTTTCAGGTCTTTTTCTTTTTCCTTTTGAATCAGGTTTTCTTTTGTGTCATTTCGTAAAAATGCAGACACATGCATCTTCCAAATTTAGTTAGATGGAATTATTTATACGTATCTGCGATTATTTTAAATCAGGCCTAGGCAAAACGTGCTCTCAGTGCACTCTCGGGCGGAGACAATATACCCCTTCCACACGCCCACATTTACCCCGTCTTACCGCACTCGCCAATGATGGATGCGTAAAGCGACGAGTGCAGTAAAACGGGGGAAAATTTCGGCGCATGGAAGGGGAACAACGTCTCCACTCGAGAGTGCACTGAGAGCACGTTTTGCCCAGGCCTGTTTGAAATTGTTAGCACACGTTTTAGATTAAATTACATATATGTAATTTTTTTTGTAATAAAACATTCTATTTACGAGAAAACAACATTTTAAATTCAGAGAAGAAATTGTGGTGAGTATATTAATTAGAAGAGTTTTACAAGCAGGTAGTGTGGTTTCATTAAGAAAATTGTGGTCTGACGGCCCTGTTTCTCTTGATTCGGTCTCTAGGGATTTGTGTGGTTGTGCTGCATAAATGAGACTAATTACAATAATTCACAACACCTTATACATCTAATTTTGCATTCTTGTCAATATTTATAGTAAAATGTCTCAAGAGGAATGCATTTTAAACAAGAAATCATTTCAGCGCGAATTAACTAACAAAAGGTGATTTCAATTACTGACTGATACATTGATTATAAAGCTCATGAGAAGAGTATTATCTTGAGAACTCAATTATGGATTTATTTCTCTCTTTATTAATTAATTAATCAATCCGTATATTGGTTTCAAATTAATTTTAACACATCTGAATTTATTCCACTTTCCTAAATTATAATTAAAGGTAATGAAAATACTGACCAAAAAACAAAGATTAAAATTTTAGTTCCACAATTCGATTTTTATAATTATAAAGTCATATTTTAAATTTAAGCAACTCGTTCAATTAATAATTGGACAGTTTAAATCATTCAATTATTTATGAATATTTAAAATATTATTTATTGCTGCTTGTTTGACAATTACAAATAAACTTGCAATTTTATATTTACTTTTGTACGTACATGCGTACAATTAATACAATACATACATATATTTATAATATAAATATTTAACCCCAATGCAAAGTATTTTATTTTTAAAAAGTAGCATAAAAATTAAATTTATATGTATGTACGAAACTGTTAATACTTTTTACGTGAAATAAAATGAATTTATCGAAAATTAGAGAGAGAGAGAGAGAAATTTATAGAAAAATTAATTCGTTTCATCTCTTGAAATTCATAGACCGATTATTTGATGGGCGAGACATACGCTTTTGAAAGTAAATACGCATAATGGAGTTGACTGCATGGGGTTTTTGATCCCCCTGTGGAACAATCAGGGTACATAGTACTAAAGCGCACAACCCCATGAAAAATCACAATCAATGAAAACTAATCTCATACTCTGCACATGTTTTTTTCCGGATATTCTGATGAATTAAAGTAAGAATAATGAAAAGTACGTGAAGTGTATTTGAGTAAATTAAATGTAAATTAAAAATCGACTTCAACATACTTATTATTATAAATTTTTAATATTCAAAGACATTTATAATTTAAATACAATTTAATAACAATTTATTAAAATATTCAATTTGTTTATTTTCAGAAAAACTGTATACAAAAGTTGTTTTCAAACTCACAAAAAATGTTAAAGGTGTTTAAAAATGTTTTAAAAAATCGATTCACGTGTAACAAAGATTATTTTAATATTTTATTATCCATTGTACTGTATTTATTTTATTTATTTTATTGTTTTTAATAATCATTCATTTAAAAATCTTATGTAAAATATAATCCATTTGATTTAAAGAATCAAAGAAATTTGTGATATAAAAATTATCTTCATTACAACCACATGTGTATAAATAAAAACGTTTTTATCTCTCTCTAAGCAGTTTTTTGTTTAAAGTCAATTAATTAAGTAAAAGCATTTGAATGTATGGTGTATTGACTTAGTGTGGGACCCTGTTGAATGTGCTAATTTGAGGACAATGATTCGGTTGTTAAGTAAGTAAACCAATCAACAAGTTATAATCGTCTAAAAAGGGTGAATCCCCCTTTTATTCTCTAGAATCCTAGGGGCTCATACGTGTTTTTCTTTTGAGGTACACTTTATGTACAGTAAAGGGACAAATGTCACGTGTTCGGCCCTTGAAAATCCTCCATTGTTTCCTTATGATTCAGATTTGACTTATCAACTTGATTGAGGTATAGGCCATAATAAACTCGAACAAAGCATCATCTTTCAAATTTCACACTTTGGCGATTTAATTTTCAAAGTCACGTACAGTTTCCGAACTTCGTACATGTGTTTACAGATCTGTCTGTCAAGTCTCAAATTTGTAAATGATGATTTCAAATTTAATCTCAGGGAGAAAAATCAAGATTAAAAAATATAGTACAGATTTTGAATTTTTTATATTCTGCTAATTAAGTTAATCTAATACTAATTAATTTAATCTAATGCTAATTAAGCTAATCTATTTGGAAATCATTCTGTCTAAGGAATTGGGGTCGTCCCCAATAAACTTTTTTTCGACAATTTTTCTAGCGAACTCTTAAAAGGGTCCGTTCGAAAAATTATTATAATATAAAAAAAAATAATTATTCCGTTATTCTTCTAGACATTTGAGAAGGAAGGATCTGTGTCCAAGATGTGTAACATTACATGTTAATTTGTATAATTAACTCAAAATGGTTTTAAAATTAAAAATAATGATCTTGAGTAATTTAAATTCTTACCCACACAGCACTTAAACTTGTAGCAACATTGCCAACCTTTTCTTATAAGTTTTGTCAAATTCTAGTAAATTTTTTACAAGATTAGAAATTTGAGGAAAGGTTGGCAATGTTGCTGCAAGTTTAGGTATACCGTGAGGGTACAAAATCTTTAAAAATTCCTTCTTACATTCTCATCAATAACGAGAGTGTATTTAATTAAAAAATATATTAAAAAATATGTTTATTTTTCTATTTTTCTCACGCGGAAATCATGAAAAACTCATGGAAATTTGAGAAGAAAAATGTGTAGAAACCCTGAGAATTGTAGATGTAATTATTTTCATTATATTTAAAATAGTGGACAAATTTTTAAAAGATATTTTTGTAAATTTACTTACTACAGTTTTTTTTACCGAATTTTTGTACATTACACCTGAATTTGTGGATTCATGAGAGGAAAGTGGACATTTCGGAAAAAAGGGTTTTTAAGTGAAGTGGTTGAGTTGGTATAAAGTGTATGTCTAGATTTTTCACCTCCGTTTGCCATTTTCCGCATCCCAAGATTTCTATTTTTCACAACGACTATGACAATGACGACGGGTATCCGCTACGCCATGTAATAATGATAATGAGGAAAGCCTGGTTCTTTCATTTCTGATTCGTGAGTGGCAGGGCTCTCGAAGGTGTCCGTGCATGTACTTCCGCTTCGCACCTCTCACGGAGACGAAGTGAATCGTCGGTATGGCTGCCCCGATGAGCAGAAGACACTGTCACTAAAATGGACAAAGAAGAAGAGACAAGGAGAGAATAATTTTTTACTCACGTAAAAAAAGAGAAAAGCTTGTCTCACGTTACGTCACTTCTCAGCTCGCCATTGTTATTTACGAATAGAAAGGGGACATTTGAAATATTCATTCAAAACTCTGAAAAACAATAGGCAAAAGTGAAAAATCTTTCAAGCAAATAAAGGGAGAGTGGGGCAATTTTTCTTAAAAGAGTTTTCTTGATTTAAACAAATTGAGTATTTTGATAAATATATCCTCCGCTCAAAATCCCGGAAAAGATATTTTTGATATACCCTATCTTTAATATATTGAAGATCTTATCTTTAATATATTAAAGATAGGTATATAAAAATATATGTGCGCTCTGAAGAAAGGGACCTTAGAGAGAAACAATTGTAGGTTATTTTTTATGATAGTTTTAACGCGATTAAAACTTCCTTTTTAATCGTCTACAATCAAAAACAGGTTTTAGATTAAAGTTTAGCAAATGATCGTAAGGAGGTAAATAAATAAAAACCAATTGGATTTTACAAAATAACGCTACGTTGGCAATGGTTCGCCATTCAGCCTATAAAATCTTATTAAAAAAGAGCACTTACAATAATAAATACAGTTTTTCTTGAACAGTTTGTTTGTATACTGCCTAGAAAAAGGCAGATAATTGATCATATCTGCTATCTTTTGATAGCAGATAATTGAAAAGAAAGAATAACAAAGAAATAATAATCAAATTGAAACTATATCAACAAACATAACCTACAATGTTTTTCTTCTAAGGTCCCTTTCTTCAGAGTCTGCATCACGTGTCATCTTAAACAACGTAGATCTTTGATTTATAGGAGTGCTTTTGTACAATTTGTTCCGTTTATTGAATAAATAAATAATAATTATTATTAAGTACTTTGTACTAAAGTGCTTTATGCCCGTTTATATGATTGAATAAACTTGAATTATGTAATTTTCATATTGAGGAATTTTGATTTTAATTTTCCTATTAAGAAATCTTTACTTCAATTTTTTTTTAATTTTATTTTTTATTTTATTTATTTTGATTTTAATTTCCGCATACTGAATTTCTGTTTGTAAATTAAAAAAATTGAAAAATAATCCTAATTCTGTTTTGATGAACTTGAGATGAAAATGCACTTTTTAATGAATAATAATAATAATGATGTTTGTCCGTAAAAGCCTTTGATACTTAATGTTTTAAAAAGTTTTTAGCATCAAATGAAGCGTGCTATTCGCGTGGTACATAAAAACTTCAACCCACTTCAGTAACGTCCCGCTGACGAATTTCAACGCGAAGCACAAGTCTGTCTGAAACCGGGAATTCTCTTTCATTCGTATTATTATGATAATGAGACTGAAAAGCCAAAAAATGTCGGTCTTTTGTCACACAGAAATTGTCCGCTAGGTCCATTCATTGATTACGAGGGTAGGTTCTCTCTTTCCTAATTTCTTTCTATCTTTTCTACCTTCAATGCCTTTTCCACTTTTTAAATTAGCGAGAAAGATAATTACAACTTCTTTACCATTTTTATATTTTTCATTATTGCTTCCTCATAGAGGTTTTTTATCTTTGTATGAAAAATAGTGCGCCCAAGGTAATCAACATTCGTAAAGAATTTAGTTCAAAATTACGTATCAAAATTTGGCCACTAGAAACTGTCGCTTGAGACAAACAAGAAAGAGATTCTTTCTTAATTATTACATTCTCATCAATAATGAAAGTGTATTCAAAATGTGCGATTTTTTAAAGTAAAGAGAACTAATTAAGGTTTTTAAATTTTGATAATTAATCCGCGATGAGAAATTTAAAATTCTTCATTAATGGTAAATGAAATAAATGTAAATAACAATAGATGTAAATAAAATATGTCACTGTATATGAAGGAATATTTGGTTTGTAAATAAAATAAATGTCACTATATATGAAGGAATATTTGGTTTGTAAATAAAATAAATGTCACTATATATGAACGAATATTTGGTTTGTAAATAAAATGAAAATGAATACAAGTTGTCGCTGAGATGAGAAATGCAGCCGGAATGTATCACTTCGTTATGTTATCCGCGAAATATTAATCTCAACGTGTTTCCTTGTGTACGCACGTTACGAGGAAGGGAGCAACGACATCGAAAGATTGTTCATTGTGTACACGTTATAACGCAGCAATAACAGAGTTTCATTATATGTAGGTAGATAGACTGTTGTGGGAGATTGCAAAACATGCCTAGATTAATGTTTTCTCATCCTCGACCTTCCACGCTTGGCTCCTTCTCTGCTCAAAACACCCTCATCCTTCAGCCACATGACTTTTCCGCCAAGCTCCTCACTCCACACTTATTATAAATAATCTCTAATTTTATGTAGTTTTATGAAAAGATTAACCAATTGTACATTAAATTAAATATTTTTTAATCCGGGAAATTACAAATTACCTTGTGGAATTACCTTTGTCAGAATTTATAGATTGTCATGATACTAAAAATCTATAAAAGGCATTAAGAACATGGATTCTATATCCGAATTTCATTAAATCCATATTATTATTCATTACATCCATATTATTATTCATTACATCCAATATGAATATTGGAATTGCGCTTGATATCTAGTGCTACTCTGTGTAGAAAATTATAGGTTATTCTCTAATTTGTTAATTTCTAAAATTGCAAAGAACTTCAAAATTTTATCACTGGAGTTATGGATGCAATTTTTTGTGTAACATGCAAGTTGCCGGAAAATCTAAATTTAGGCTATTTTTCCTTTTGGTTTTTTTGGTTTATTGGCCTAAGGATATACCAACAGCATTCAGGTTATTAAGGACGTAATGAATGTTTAAAGACGTAAAGAATGTTTAAAGACCTAATGAATGTTTAAAGACCTAATGTACCCAATGGATGTTGAAAGAATTTAAAACATTTAATTTAAGAACAAGGAAACTGACAGAATGTTTGTTGAGCTAATATTGCATGTCAGACGAAGAGATGACAGTTAATTGGAAACAATGGGAATATTACACTTGATAAGAAACAAATGACAATGAAATACAGTAAATATTATTCCTTTTTGCTGTATTACAAGCAGAGTTTAGCTTTCTATACCCTTCCGCGTTCTCCAACCCCATCCACAACCTCCAGCAATCCCTTTTCCTCTCTCCAGCATGAACGGCAGAAGGTCGTTGATTAAAATAACCTCGTCACGGTTGCTTCAGAGTGCTCAGTGTAGAATTGCATTGGGATACCGACGCAAATGCAGCGATGGATACTTTAAAAGTATGAATTTTTTCTTTTAATAAAATGGTGTTCTAGTTTTTAAATTTGAATTGGTAAAACCCTATTAAATATATAAATAAACAGAAAAGTTGTTTTACTAGTATATGTTGATTTCAATTAGGGGTATAGGATTATCATTTAGGTTCCAAAATTTCAGATGTCTATTAACATAAAGAAATTGAGTTAATTGCTATAGCACCTGCAGTTTCTAATTGCTAAAATTAACAATTACAACTGTTCCTTTGAACTATTTCTATGAAAGAACTATTTCTATCTCTATATTCTGTAGAGATTAATTGACAATAATTTATTAATTATAGAGATTATTAAGTGTTTCTGTTTTCCTGTATGTTGACAAAAAACCTAAATATAGGCTTAATTGATGGATTTGACAAAACCGGTATCATACAGGTTAATAATGAAATTGGGTAGTGTTCTATGAACCTATACTCATATATGAGTAGGTGCATATTGTATTGTATATAGAATATTGACTTACGCAGTTGGGATAGTATTCACAATTCTTACGATCGAAAGCCAGTCCAGTGGAAAATTTTGTATGGAAACTCCATCATCCGTATAATGATCAACCGGAGATTTTCCACAGTTTCCTTTTACTATGTGGTAAGAATACAAGTACTTTCAATAAAAGTCAGCTGCGGACGCAATTGTAATGAAAGGTTATTGGTATTGCTCTATAGAACACGAACCAAATGGTACAAAAGCTACGGAAAGCATAAAAACAAATGGTAAAAAAGGTACGTAAGAAAAAAACCAAATGGTATACACAAGATACGGAAATAATTATAAAATCAAATAGTACAACAGGTACGGAAACTATAAAATCAAATGGTACAAAGGATATACGGAAAGTATAAAACCATATGATACAAAAGTTACGGAAAGCATAAAATCAAATGGTACAAAGGTTACGGAAAGCATAAAATCAAATGGCAAAAATCAAAGCATCAAATCAAACCAAAAGAAAATGAATAATCTTTAATTGATTAGAATATCCGCGAATCAAGAGAAGATGGTCTGCAGAGTTTCATCCAATCTCAAGTGAAAAAACACAAAGCTTTTTTATAAACTCACTCCCTCTCGTACACCATCGCCTACTACGTCCCTGGGTTCCATTCATTTATTCAACTCTCCCCGCACATCCCCCTGTTCCTCCCATTTGTACTCAGACGGGCACAGAATCAAATATAATGCGAGCCCGGTCTCATTTTTATGAAATGCATAAATAAGCGAAGCCGGGACAATTGTTCGCCGGGCGGAAGGGAGAAGAAGCGGAAATGAAATATTCTTCGCGTCTTCTTTTCGTTTTATCTCCTCTCTTCAGTTCGCTTTTTCCTTCCTTTTTTTTAACGACGACAGCACCGAATTCGCGGAATAAGTCGCTCAGCCAGGAAAAACACGAGTTTTAAGCCCTTTCGTGACAAAAGATGATTATTTTGATGAGAAATGAGATTGTCTGCTCTTCCGGAAGTGTACAACTGAATGAAACATTTTTGATTCGCAGCCATTTTATGTATACTTGTATAATAATTCTATTTAGAAGAAACTACTTGAAAACTATATGGAAACTATTTTGGAAACTTTTTGCCGAAAGTTAACAAGAAAATTTTGCGCATTTTTAATAAAATCTCCATGTATAGATTTTCCTGTAAAATTTCAAAGAGAATCTTCATATTTTGATGAATATTTTGATGTCTCTTTTAGCGTGGATTTGAAGAAAAAATATTGACATAAGGTATAAATATATTAATGAAGGTTGATACGGTTGATGAAAAATGCAAAAATCAATTTACTTGACTTTCTTGTGCCCGAAATACAATGATGTACTTGTAAGCACTTGAGATTAGTATCTAGAAAAGGATTCGACGAGTAACAGATGCGTTGAAAGTGCTTAACACAATCAAGATAAGATACGCTCTTGGAAAGATCAAATTTATACTTAAATTGAAATTTTCAGGATTAGATTGTCACTGTTTGCGCCATATGGTAATGTGATGCTGAAGTATTCAACATCTGATATACTTAACGTAATAAGAAACTCGTTTGCAGACAACTTTTTGCAACAATAGCTTTTTTAAATCTATAACTATCAATGAAAATTTAAAAATCTTGTGCCCCTGCTCCCCGCACTCCCACCCTCTTCAAGAAGTTCCTGTATTAAATCGGTCTGTACAGAATCGGCGTACCGGTGTATTTTTAAAAACTTTTAGTTGAGAACCTGTTGAACGATGAACAATTAATCCTGCTACTCCTTTTTGTGTGATTGCACGCGCTTTACATGATCCTCAGCGTAAGTATTGACAGTCCCAATAATATTTGTTATTTTTACCGGATTTTGACTTCAGGTAAATGAAAC
>WNHD01002466.1:0-14927 GCA_011057455.1 Ganaspis sp. Gsp50 | reverse complement strand
AAAGTCAAAAACTACCCATAAATTTACAGTTTGAAGATGACATAATCAGAGACAATACAATTTTTAGACTCTTATTTGCTTGTTTTAAAAATGTTTTTTTCATTTTTTTTTAAATATAATCCTACGGATATTTGCATTTTATCCCTTAACATCAGTACAATCCCTATATATTACCTTGCAAAAATACACCCTTCAATTAAGTATTCGGATATTGTTCTGCATTATATTGATTGATGGTTTTTGATAACGTAAAATATATGAAAAGATAGTTTTATACTGCACTCCTTATCAAACAAAACATTCCCTATTCAGTAAGAAATCATTTAACATTATATTTTCATTGGTTCTGTTATTTTCAAACTGTCAATTTAAGGAAAGTCTTTGACTTTAAGGGATGAAATTTCAAATTTCAACCTTTTGATTCTCAACATTATTCTTATTCAATATTTTACAAGTTTACAGAAAACATTGATATAACTTCATTAAATTGTGGCTATATGGCTAAAAAATATATGTTTTTTTGTCAAAAAAGACCAAAAATTTGAAATGCCTATATTTTGAAAAAATGAGCTAATTTTGAAAAATGGCTAACCCCATTAGATTTAGCGTACACGAATTTGGACACCGCCGTGTCTTATCACATTTTCACCCTTTGCAAGACCTATAATTTGCTGGAAAAATCACCGATCTAACTATTATAGTTTCTAAGATATTCGTCGAAAAGTAGTGTGGACACCCACACACACACACACACACACACACACACACACACGGACATGTCGTCAAAAACATGGTTTTTGAGTTCCGGAGGTCGAGAAACGTCGAGAAACTCAAAATCTAATTTTCGGGGGGAAAACAGAACTTCCTCTTTGAGGAAGCAAAATAATTGATGAGGAAGAATCAAAAATAATACCTCAACAAATTGTAAGTAATAAAGCAGATTTAAATGTTTATAACATAAAATTTGTATAAATTATATTGAAGTCTCCGAAAGAATTGAAAGGGAATGATAATGTTGACATATTGCTCACAAAAAAAAGGCAGGAAGGTAATTTAAAAACTTTTGAGCAGAAAAACAATAAAGGCAGTAAAGATTATCAAAAAGAATATCGTAAAAGACTGAAATGAAAACAAGACGTAAGAGATGAGAAAGCAGCACTGTTTGTTTCAGCTATAGTTCTTTCTGCTCCAATAGTATCTGACCAGGATGAGTTCAATAAATCTCTTACAATTCCTTGCGCAAAACAAAAATGTAAATATGTTGAACATTAATAACCAAAAAATTGAAGAAAGTAGTGCAGAATATCAGAAAGATTATCGTAAAAGTCTTAAATGTGTCCTGACGAGGTGAAAGGGACCTATCGACCAAAAAATCGATTTTCATTTTTTTATACCAAACTATAGTTTCTGACTTACTCTTTGATTTGCAAAAAGTAGAAATTGTTTTCTTCAAATAATGTGTAGGCTATAAAGCTTCAAAAATAGCCATTTTAGATGTATTTTCGGGTGCGGTATCTGCGAGAAACGGCCCCACCACTCATTACTACATCGATACATTTGTATATCGCTTTGTCACATGCCGAAGGTACACGAAGCCGTCGTGATGAGAGATACACAAATCTAACGATGTAGTGGTGAGTGATGGGGCTGCTTTCCGATGGCGAATCCCCACTACTCAAATGCTTACTTTCTTGCTTCCCTTTAAACGTTTGTCCTGCAAAATTGGCTTTCAAGTCAATAGGTCTCTTTCACCGCGTCAGGAAACAAATGAAAACAAAACATGAAGGATGAGAAGGAAGCACTGTTTGCTTCACCTACAGTTATTTCTGCTTCAACAGTATTTAATCAGGCAGTATTTAATGAAAGTAATAAAAATTTATTTAAAAGCACAATTGAAATAGTTTTGAAAATTAATCCACAAAAAATTAAGAAAAATAGTGCAGAATATCAAAAAGAATATCGTAAAAGAAGTAAATTAAAACGAATGTTAAATGATGAAAAGGATTTAGTTCCTACTGATAAGAGAGTAGTTAAAAGAAGTAAAATTGTCTGTCAGAATGAATATAATATTGATATTAATAAATATGTTATCAATAATGTTGAGCATTATCTTGGCGAAATGCTGTTTTGTTGCAAGAACTGTAAAGCTAAACATTTTAGAAAAGAGAAAGTTAACAACAAGGTAGCATATAATTATTGTTGCATCCATGGAGATGCTATATTACTTGCATTATAATATGCTCATGAATTAAGAAGGTTGCTGGACGCTTCTCACGATAAATCAGGTCATTTTAGGACCAATATGAGAATTTATAATAATTTATTTGAAATTGCATCATTAAATTCCAATGTAATCAATGTCAATAGCAGACGAAGAGGTCCATTTTGTTATATAATCAAAAACCAATCAAAATTGAAACTGCATTAGCAAAAAAAAATAATAGAGAAGTTCCAGAATTACAATTATTATTTACTTTACATAAAGGTTACAATAATAAAGCTATAATTTTCAAAAGTATAATGAAGTAGCTGCAATTTTTAATACAAATTCAGAAGGTGTAATTCCCGAGTCGTATGTAACGCTTTATACCAAATCAAGTAAAAATTTGAAATTGGTTAGTAATTTGAAACCAAATGTTGAACCTTGGATTTACCCTTTACTTTATCCTTTAGGAAATAAGGGTTAGAATACTGATATGATTCGTAGTGAGAGTAATAGCCGCAGTAGATATATCACCATATCACGAGCTGTTTATATGAAGCATAAATTATCAATATCGGATATTGTGTTTAATCAATTTTTATATGGTGGAAGATTATTTCAACAATAGGTAATTCATAATTATGTAAAAATTAAGAAGAATAGTTGAAATTATTGTCAAAATAAGCAAAATAAATTGAGATGTGAGACATACACAGGATTAGTTGATTACTTGAAAAATCAAGAGCTTGAAGCTGGTGCTCATGTTGGTAAAATGCTAATATTACCCTCCACATTCATCTGATCACCTTGAAATATGTTACAACAATATCAAGGTGCTATAGCTATTGTCGGTCGTCATGGTAGACCAGATTTATTCATAATAATGACGTGTAACCCGAAATGGATAGAAATCAGAGAGAACTTATCACCGCATCTATTGGCTTCCGATAGACTTGACATAGTTGAAAGAGGTTTTTCTTTAAAAGTTAATCATTTATTGAAGACTATTGTTGATGATAAATTTATTGGAGATGTGAAATCTTATTTTTAAGTTATTAAATTTTAAAAGTGTGGATGACCTCACATTCGTTTATTGATTATACTAAAGGAGAATTCAAAAATATTAACACCAGAAATTGTTGATCGTTATATTTTTGCTGAAATTAAAAAAAAATCTAAATCATTATTTACACAAAATAATAATAAAAAATAATATTCTTCTTCCTTGTGGCGAATGGTGTTTAGTTGATGGTAAATGTTTTAAGATATTCCCTAAATCTTTTCAAGAAGAAACAGTTTTTGAATACGATTGTTATCTTAAGTATTGTAGGAGGATTACAGGTGAAATTTTTGAAAAACCAAATGCATACATTGTTGATAATCCTTACATTGTTCCTTATTGTCAAACTCTTTCCGAACTATTTAATTGTCATATGAATGTGAAAGTTGTATCCAGCATACAATCTTTTAAATATTTAGTGGAATGTCGGGTAAGTTGGCGCGGGTATCATATTCGTTAAATAACATTTTAACGAAAAAATAATTATTAATCTAACTAGTACTGTCTAAAAGTTGTATTCATAAGCTACCTTTCGTCTGTAGAAATTTTTTTTATTTAGTTATAATCAGAGTAAGTATAAGGATTTTCCGGAAAGAGTTTTTTGTGTTTAGAAAAAAAATTGTCGTTTAAGTTGGCGCACTTGAAATAATTTACTAAATCTTCAAAAACATTAAGAGATCATCACAGATTATATCAATATTTATTAACTATTACTACGCTTTTATGGCTTAAACAATTTTAATAAAGTGATAATAGTTTATGCAATGTTAATTTAAATTAAAATAACCAACAAATGTTGCATTATTGAATTCTTTATATTTACCAACAAATAATATTGATGATATATCATAGAATTAAATAAATTTAAATTTACTATTAAATCTACCTTCTTGTGCTCAGTTAAAGATTCAAAATGACGACTTTTAAATATTAACAATATTTATGGTTATGAAGTGGTTATGAACTACTGTCAAAATTAAAAAGAAAATAGTGCGTCAACTTACACGACTCTGATACGTCAACTTAAACGTTTCGTGGTTTTCTGAAATTGGTTTAAATAACCGACTCAATTTTTTAAAATCACTTAAAATCTTTGTGTTTCTGAAGAAGGGATAAAAAACGAATATAATGAGGCCAAAAATCTTTATAAATTTAAAAGAATTAACTTTTTTATGACAAATTAAAAGTTTACAAAATGTGCTTTACAATGCAACATTTTTTTAGTTCTTTAGATTTACTATCTATGGTAAGATTTTTTTCATATTTCCCGCATCAAAATCAATTAGACGATGAGAGATAACATTGTCAATTATTAAATTTTGGTCGCGAATGAGCAAAAGTGGAGAAATCTCGATGCGCCAACTTACCCGACTCTCCCTTATATAAATATATTTATGAAGGTCATGATGCTGCTTCGATTTTTACTACAAATGTTGATGGTGATTCTAAAATTCATCATGATAAAATAAGGCATTATGAGAAGAATAGAAATGTTGGACCTGTTGAGACTTTATGGAGCATCTTAAGTAAATTTTTAGGGAAAAAAATATTGGTATTAATCGTTTGCCAATATATTTACCATGTGAGCAAAATGTGATTATTGTAGATGGGAAAGTATACAAAAATATTGCATTTCATTTAGACAAAACAAAAAAACTTTTAGATTGTTTTAAGTTTAATACACGTGATACTGATGCACAACAATATTACTATTCACAAATATCTGAATATTATACTTGGATTCAGAGATCTCATGAATGAAAAGCCAGGGACCGTAGTATGAAAGGAATGGGAAGAATATATTCCATTAATGCATCGCATGATAAATTATTTCATCTTAGATTATTGTTGCTTACGAGGAGAGGAGCAACCTTGTTTAATTCTTTCAAAACAATTAATGGGATAGTACATGAAACAATCACATCAGCCTGTTTAGCAATGGGACTTATAGAGAATGATAATGAATGGAAAAATTGTTTACAAGAACCTATTGTGTAGATGATGCCGCAGATGCTTCAACAATTATTCATGAAAATTCTAATTGACTGTCATTCAGTGAAATCAAAAGAACTCTGGGGAGAATTTGCGGGAGAAATGTCTGAAGATTATAAAAAAAACCTGAGAGGCAATTCTGGCTGTGCAAAAAGCTTACATTAATATAAAACTATGCTTTCTAAAGAAGGTCATCAGTTATCAGATTTTTAAGGTTCAGAGGATACAGATTATGCTGAAAGCTTGTGTGATAGAAATAATATTTTAAATTTGGAAGAAGAAAGAGAATTAGGTGAAGAAATGTATTCAAAGTTGAATGTTTAACAGAGAAATGTTGCTGACTTTGAATTAGAAATTATCGATGATTCTGAGAAAGAAACAAGTCGATGTATCTACGTCGATGGTCCAAGAGGGTCGAAAAAAGATTTCTTTTATATTATTAATGGCATTTTTAAAAGGGCAAGAAAAAGGGAGTTTGTAATATGTCTTTTACAAGAATAGCAGCAACTTTATTACCTCCGGGCAGAACAGTTCACAAGGATTTTGGATTACCAGTTCCATTATATACAAATTCGTCACAAAATATAAAAGTTCAATCCTAAGAAGGTTTATATCTTAAAGATGTTGACGTATTTATTTGGTATGAAGCACCAATTGCTCCTATGTATGCTTTGGAAATTATGGATAGAACTTTAAGGGATATTACGGGATCAAATGTATTATTTAAGGGTAAAACAGTTATCTTGGGAGTAGATTTCAGACAAGTTTTTCCAATAAAAAAGCGAGCTACTGGAAACAAAATTATTAGTTTATCTATAAAGAATAGTTTCTTATAGAAATATTATATTAAATTCACCTTATCTGATAATATGAGAGCACTTCCTGAAGAATCTGAATTCATAGACTTTTTGTTGAAGGTAGGAAACGGTGAAATTAATGATTTGAATGATAATATTGAAATACCGGAATCTATAATTGATGAAAAACATACTGATATTGCTCAAGGTGTTTATGGTGATTTGATTAAAGAGAGAAAAT
Source organism: Ganaspis sp. Gsp50 (assembly GCA_011057455.1). Lineage (NCBI taxonomy): Eukaryota > Metazoa > Arthropoda > Insecta > Hymenoptera > Figitidae > Ganaspis > Ganaspis sp. Gsp50. The sequence continues at coordinate 8,634 of WNHD01002466.1, read as the reverse complement.
TATATGAATTATCTGATTATGAAAGTTTAGCTCCTAGAAATGCAGATTTTGATAAATTGAATAAAAGAGTTGTGGAGTTATTAGATAAAGATGGAGAGAGGACATATAAAAGTCTTGATGCTTCTAAAAATTGTGATAATGGTGATTTTGATGAATCAATATTGCCAGAATACTTGAATACTCTTGAACCTCCTACCTTTCCTCCGGATGAATTATGGTTACGAATACATTCTTTTGTAATGCTTATTAGAAATCTTAGCATAAGTGGATATTTATGTTATGGTGCAAGTTTATTAATTTTGGATTTGTTGAATAATGTTATAAAATGTAGAATATTGACAAGTGCTTTAAAATGGAAAAATTATTTATTTGCATCGTGTAACATTTTATTGCGAAAGTATTTATCCTTTTACATTTAAAAGATGACAATTTCTAATTAGATTGGCTTTTGCTATGACTGTAAATAAAGCTCTAGTACCATCCTTTAAAAAATTTGCTGTAGATTTGAGAAAAGATGTGTTTAGTCATGGTCAATTGTATGTAGCATTCTTTAGAGGAGGTTCATTCTCATCATTAAATGTTTATTTACGATGTCAAAGAAGTAATAAAAAAAAGAAAATTATGTTTTTCAAGAAATTCAGAAATAAATGTATTTTTTCTAAAACTATGTTAATTATTATTTTAACGTCTATTCAGTAAATAAAGATCTATAATACTTCTTGAATGAAAAAGCATCTATGGAAATAAATAATTAATTATTATAGATTGAATTTATCACTCAGTAACAAAATTATTGAATAACGCCGGCACACAAACAAAAAAAATTTTGAATGCTGGGTCTGCCATGTGGCAGGTTCTGTTTATTAGGATGTGTCTAAAGAGAAAAAAACTGTCCGATCAAAAAGTTCGTTCGTTTTCTCTTTTTACAGGCAGGGTGGTGGGGTGAAGTTTGAGATATTAATTCTTATGGGAATTTACTCAATTTCTATATCTAAACGTGGATTTTAGCTTATTCTGAATGTTGATTTGGACTCATTGTAAGTTGAAAATCGTAAAATTATAAATAGAAAACTTTCTTTTATAGTACATTACAGATATTTAAGATTTTGGAGCTGTTAAGACTTTCTGCAAATCAAAAGAGGCACACACAACTTAAGAATCTTGTTCAGCTAATTCTTTATCATCATGCATTATTTGACGAACTATAATTTATTATTTAGGTGATTCTCATGAGCATTTTTAAACTTTTGGAGCTACTGTTCTTCTTTTGATAAAGCTTTGAACCATGCACATTGGTCACATTGATCTTTCTTCGGTTGATGGAAATATAAATTATATTCGTTATTAAAAATGTGCTGATAGCGACATTCTGAAGCAATGTTCGTTTTTCCGGAATTTGGCATTATTAATTCTTTATAAAAGGAATACATTTTGTTGATATTTAGAGTTTCATCTAAATACTCTCATGTTGAATCAGATCTACAATAGTGAGACTCAATTCTATCAAACGAATCAATATGTTGTCGAATAGAATTATCAGTTTCTTTAGTTATTTTTTTAGGTCTACTATTATGTGCGTCTCGCATATCTTTTATTATAAGTTGTTCAGATATTGAAGTGCTTTATTTTTTTTTATATTGTTTCTAGTGAAGATTTTGAAACACCTGTTAAATTATAGTATGAAATTTGTAATTTATTTATAATAATAATTCACTAATAATTTATGTATAAACTATAGAATAATACAATTGCGAAAAGTAAAAATTAGCTTTAAATATTTAACAAATGTATTTAGAAACATTGTACGACACACTTCAGTTTTACCGGAAGATAAATTATAGTACAATTTTCGTGAATTTTTTTTATTAGCATCATTGACTGTGTCTGATGTTTCTTTAGGTTCTGAACTTTCTATCATTTTATCAAGGTAATCCCAATGCCTTGTGTGGTCTCCTTATCGCAAGTATTCGTGAAATAAATTTAACCGATCTTGGGCAGTTACTTTGGTTTGACATTTATATCGGCACTTATTGCAAGTGGGACCAATTGTTCTCTCCATAATTATATTTTCTGTTTGAGATTTATCGTTTAAACGAAAATTACGAGCTTTTTTCGCTGAATTTTGTTTCCACATTTCAGAATTAATTTTACGTTTTAGTGTCCGTTTTTTGCCAAGTTTATTAATTTCACTTTCAGTTGAAGTTTCAAGATTTTGTGACGATCCATCTCCTTCCTGAATGCCCAATTTTAATATAACCTTTTCACTCTTAGGCAGAGTTTTATCAATTTGTAATGTTAATGCCTTTTGACGATTAATCACATCTATCAAATAATTTTATTATTTTTTAAAAAATAAAATAAAAATATGAAAATTAAAAGTTATAGTTCCAACTAAGCTGCTTAATAATGTCTGTGTTAATAAATTAAAATTCAGCCACTAATAAAACAAGCATTGATTTACCAGTAAAGTTTTTGCTTTCTACGTCAGCCACATTATTTTCAGAAAAATTGTCAACTTTTCGTGAAATATTCAAATATGAAGCACATTCTGAAATGTTAATATATAGGAAAAAAAACCAATTACTTGCGGTTTTAATTAAAGAAAAGTTAAAATCTAAAAATAATTATTAATTTTATAATGACACTAATTAACGTTAAAAATATAAAATATTGCTTCTTGTTAATATTTAAAAGGAATAATTAGACTTGGTTTTTAAAATTCGTAATTTTATTCATATTTAGACAGTATTGACAACTTTGAAGAAAAACATAAAACTTTCTTTCCTGAAATGGCACGCTTTAAAAATATCAGCCAAAGTGGCATGGTTTACGCTGCTTATGCGATTTGCATGTTTCATAATTGTTTCACAAAATGGTATGTTTTATAACATTAATCTAAAACGGCATGGTTTTCGACATTCAACTGAAATGGCATGGTCTTCCTCCAAATCGACGAAATGATGATTTTAAAAGTTATGATAAAAGATGGAATTTTAAATTACAAAATTAATCAAAAATTGCCATTAACTCTATCAATTTTTTGTAAAATATGTTCCTTCTATAGACCAATCGATTTGTTTTTGAATGTAGAAAATTTTTTCAAGAAAAACTGTCATTCAAAGAGAAAAATTTAAAAAGTTATATAATAGTCATTTCGAAGGTAAAAAATAATAGAAGATAATTAGTTACTTCATCAACTCTTCGTAAAATAGAGATATTATATAAGTCAATTGATTTGTCTCCAAGCAAGAATCCAAATTTTTCATTACCTACTTGAAATTTCATTAGAACAAATTTTTTTACAAAAAACTGTATTTTTTTAAAAAAATAGGCTCTAAAAAATTTGAATATCCTGGTGACGAAAATATCATAGAATTGGATTTTAAATGTCAAAAATGATAGAAAATTGTCATTTACTCAACCAATTTTTGGTTAAATATAGACTTTATATAGGTCAGTCGATTCATCCCGATGCAAGTAATACAATTTTATAAGTAATTAGATCAAATTTCAATAGGGGAAAGATTTTATGCGAAAAACAGAATTTTTTAAAGAAAAAATTGCGTAATAAAAATTTGAATTAGAATCTCTAAAAATGCCTACATACAAATATTAGTATTTAGAAGTTTGATAACCAAACCAAATTTTATTAAAATCTGTCAAAGCGTTCTCGAGATATTCTCTAGACAAAAAAGCGTGACACACACACACACACAAACATATATACATTCTGTCATTTGCTTAAAACTTCGAATTCAAGCTTTTTAGATTAAAGTAAGTCAATTTATGAGTCTTCTGATATAATTTTTCAATCATGTTTGTATATTTTTTAGTCGTTCATCTCGCCCTATCAACTATTGGTGTAGGCTTAAGTACTCCGTTTTCAGTTTTAGAACAAGTTTCATCTCCTGCTGCAGGTTAGTAGCTATCTATTTCTGTTTCATCCTTTAATAGTAGGAATGTCAAATTTTATAGTAGTTTTTATCTTACTAAGTGACGTACATACGTAATTTAGTACTATTTTTACTATTATTAATCTTAAATTAATATCTGGTTTAGTCGTGATTTCTCGTGAAAACATTCTTTATCTATCCTCATAGATTAGTCACAAAGTTCGATCACACTCGTATCGAACAATCGTCCATCTCAGCAACCACAATCAGGACCCTCTCAACAAATTCGTGTACTTCTGATTTAGGAATTGCAGGCCAGTACTGCGCAATAACTTCGTCTTCTTCAAGAGCAGGAGCCAGGCCCGTCTTGGTACTATCATTTAGAGTCATTTCCTGTCGTAAAACTGGAGATAAGTTTTGAAGATTCTGATGCAAAGGATCCAGCAGATGATCCTCTTAAAATCTCTCTGTGCATATATATGCCAAGCTTACCGGATATCTAGTAAGTAACATTAACTATTTTCTGTATCGATGTGTGTTGTAGTCTAAGTTCATAGTATAATTTCGTGATTGATTTTACTATGTAACCGATGTTCTTAAATAAATTTTTAATTTCACAATGGTGTGGTTGCGTTTTATAAAGATTTCTGTAACATTACTGGTTTGGTTCGTATTTAATTCATCTGCTTCAATACATCTATACCTCAAAAACTAATGATAAAAAATATAATTTTTTCTTTTACTATTAATTTTAATATGAATGCATATTATATTTTTGTTTTTGGAGTTTAATAAAGCTTTTCTTAACAATGGTTCCGTGGTTTCAATCCGCTTTGTCAGTCAAAATACTCAAATAGTTTCTAATACATATTTTTTGATTTACACGTTAATCATTCCTAGTGATTAAATGATTGATCATAGTGTTCGACTTAATTATTAAATAGTTTAAGAAACAACGTATAATAATATTACTAAATTCTGTTCACTGACACGTTACTTTTACGTAAAAAATAGCTAAAATTAGCAGCTTGATTATTTGACAATATTCATTATTGGAAACGTTTGGGAATTTCACCACTAGACATGAGAGTGTAATTAAGTAGATGATAAGATATTGTAAATATCTTCATTGGTTCATCCAAAACAAAATACAAATGATGACATTGTTTCTTTTCTGTTTTAGCTACTAGTGAAAGTTATTATCATTAACTTCAGTTCAATTTGAAATTTATGTAGCAACATAACACGTAAGAATTAAGTTTTGAAATCTGTGGCTTAAGAGAGCATTTTTTGCCACAATAGTTGTAAATAGTAAGAAAATTTAATTAGTTGATAACTATTAACTATATAATAAACTAGTTTTAAAAATGTCAAAATGTTGTAGGAATATGTGCAGTAATACCGCAATTAATTATTGCTGAGCGGAGGTATAACATAATCTGCGATGTCGGGTGTGGCGGATGTTGCAGATTGATGCGTATGTACTTTTAAGGCTCCTATCGTCAACAATGTTTTAATTGTTCACAGCAATGCTCCACCTCGTTTATCATAGTGTTCTGGTTAAACTCAGTTTTCAAACTTCCGATTATTATAATACAAATTCTTGATACTTGCCAAGATTCGTAATGCAATTAATTAAGTTATTATGGTTAAATTTTTTGTTACCTAGTTCCAATAATATTAAACATTTCCTCAGCATAGTGAGTTTATCCATTTCAAGGGTTCATGACTGCTTATTAAAACGAATTTCTGTTTGTGTAGATAGGATGTAAAATATTTAATAGCGCGCATTATTGTTAGATTTTTCTTTTCATCTGCGTACTTTAACTCTCTGGATGTCATGACTTTGGAGAAATACTTGATTTGTATATTATATATATTATATATATTATATATATATATATATATTTCTTTTTCTTAATAAAGAACCGCACTTACGGTACAGTTACTAGTTCCAGTAATAAAAGTAAATATTTCATTAAAATCTGGTATTTGTAAAGGAATAAACGAATATAATACAGTACGCATATCTTGAAAATCCTTTTCTTCTGATGATTTCCATTTAAACATGCTATCTTTTTAAAAAGAATTTATTTAGGTATAGCTCGAATTGAATAATCTTTAATAAAGTTACGGTAGTGTTCCGTTAAGCATAAGAACCTTTTTACCTCGTGTTAAGTTTTTGGTTTGGCATAATGTTGTATCATCTCGATTCTCTCAGGATTGGATTTTATCCCATCACGAGTTATGCTAGTGGTCCGGTGTGTGGGGGTAGAAAAAATCGAGTATTTTTATTATCATCTTCCTAATATGTTGTGTATCTATCGTGAAAAGAAGAGAGCGCGCCATGGTGTTTATAGACTTGTATTGATGCGATGACAGTAGCTGCTTCAACCAGATGCAGAATGTAGATAACATTTTTTCTTTTCATATTGTGATATTATAGAAACATTTGTTTGGGTATCTTGAATCGCGATTAATTTAGTGTAAAATTCAGGAAGATATTAGAAATGAAATGTTTGAATTACTTCCTTGGGTTGTTACTCTTGCGCGAAGACTAAACGCGATTTTCTCAAAACAACATTTTCAGACCTTTGGTACACTGCCCCAAAAAAAACTATTTAAAAAATTTTGATAACAATCCAACCAGTTATTTTTTAAGCATATATGTATAAACTAGAACCAATAAAACATAAATTTTCTTAATAACAAATTAAGTTTTTAAACAATTTATATTAAAAAAAATGTTTTTAAAAATTGTTTGTTCACAAGCCTGCCATTTTATTTTTTCTGCTAAAAATGTGAGTTTTATTGGTTTCAGACTTAAATTTAAATTTGTAAATCAATAATATCTTTGATTTCTTTATTTCAGGTAACTGCGAAAGGCCCTACAGTGTACCGAAAATTTTCTGTGTCTTCCGAGGAGTCGACTTTAACGTGAAAAATTTTTAATTAACGAACGTTAACTATTGTAAATCATAACTTTTTTATATAGTTTAAAACGTAGATAAAAACATATTCAAAGATTGTAACGATCGCCTTTTATTTACCCATTTAAAAAAATCCGTAAAGAAGCATCAAAATTTCGAGCGTTACACCAGACTACTACCTTATGAGGTGTTCTAATTGCTCTATTTTTAGTGTAAATGAATTATCTTTAGAAGAGCTCATAATACTAACGTGTTAACAATGTTCTGACACTTTGTTTCGTTTAATGTTCATTTATGTCTTATTATAATTTGTGACCCTTGTTATAATTTGATCTATTGAAAGATTGTAGAAATAAAACAAAACTTTGTTTAACTGGTGTTGTTAAATCATTAATGCATCAATTCAAAATCCGATTCCGCAGTATAATCAGTATTTGAAATATTGATTTTCTAACTGCAAAGTTTATAAAATAAATAGAAACAAAAGCAATGAAACAAATATCAGATTTGACATAAATACAAAAACCTTTTATTATGATTTAGATGTTAACGTAAGAATCAAAATGAAAACTAGTAAAATTTAAAGTTTTAGTTTAACAGATTTTTCCAAAGGCAGAAAATGTGAAATAAAATTGAAATTTGCCGATAGGCATAAAATTAATTTTGAGATTGTTTATGCAAATTTTTAACAGTATCTCTGAAATAGGAATGTTTCAGTAATAAATTTTTATTGAAATAATAATATGTAATTGATTGTACCAATCTAAAAATGCATCTATTATGTAAATGAAATAATAATGTCTGCATTGAAATATGTTTGTATTCGCAAGACACAATATATATTGCAAAATTATTAAATTCAGAATAAAATTAATGCTTTTGTAGGACAATTAAAATAATTAATCGAAAGTTTATTAAAATTTTGTCAAAAATGAAAAATTTTAAATTTTCTACACTGAAAAAATCTTGGGCGACCAGCGCTCCCAAGTGTGGGAAGAGCTAACTTCATGCTTTAAAATCCTTGCGAGAAAGTATAAGTGTGAAGTTAGCTGAATAATCTCCTCATAACACTTGGGAGCGCTGGTCGCCCAAGATTTTGTTAGTGTATTTTATTTTGTTTTTTAAGGAAAATTGTTCTTCTTGTTATATTATACACAATTAATTATTTAAACAACAGTGACCATCTCAACGCGTTGCCACCAAATCAGCTGTTACATCCGAGCGGTTAGCAAAATAATGTAATTTGAATTCTTGATATTACAGTGAATAGGTAGGCTGATTATGTCAGATGGTAAGTCTGACAATTTATTTTTATGTGAGATCGTTGACACTTTCAACGATAAATTTAACGATATATAGTTTAAATAATGAGTGCATAATTAGTTTGGTTAAGTTGTTTATTATTAAAGATATTTATCATATTGTGTGGTATAAATGAAAAGATAAAACTGTTAGTTTACAATTGATAGTTTAGTAAAGATTTAGAAAGTACTTACAAGATCTCTCCATAAGTTGAATAGAGTGCTAAAAGATACAATATTTCAATGGCGTTTAGAGCCCTTAATGACGATAGTGACGACCTCACATGGAACGCAATTTTTGTATTTACGATGCAACAATCAATAGTCACTTAATAAGTTCTAATTCCAGAGAAGTTTCATTCATCACTTGACACTCGTTTGAAGAAATAGATTCAATACAGCGACAGACTTAAGTAGTAGTACTATGCCGCTTCTGGGCCACTTGTGTCGGTAACTACTTACCGACTGAGCAACAGGAATCTACTTACCGGCCGAGCAATAGGTTTCTAC
>WNHD01002465.1:6122-21054 GCA_011057455.1 Ganaspis sp. Gsp50 | reverse complement strand
GTTGAAAAGGTACATTAGTACAAGTTTTAAAGATTTATTTGTATAACTTTATTTTGTATATAAAATAGAATAATAATAAGAAAAGTAGATTTGAAATTGGTCTATAGAAGCTGTAATTTTTCGTGGTTTTTAAAGACACTTTTTTTTACCACTTTATTTAACTAATAACTGTGATACTTTTCAGGATTGAAAAAAATATGTTCAATTTCATTATTCAACAAGAATTACTTAAAAATATTAAATTAATTATCCCAAAATTCAATTTCAAAATTTCATTTTTGTAAAAAAAATACTTACTTTAATACGTTATATCTTTTTTCTGAAAGCTTTTAAAAGGTTGAAACTTGGCACATTAAGTTTGTGCATAATAAATACTATATTAAAATTTCACAAGGGTATTTTACTTAATTTAGAAGATTATCTAAGTTTGACTTTAATATGAAATTTACATATTTTTAAAATATGCCAGCAACACCCCTCAGACGAAAGTCAGTAGAATGACCCTATTGAAAGTTTGACTTCTATTCAGTATTTTAAGAAAAGTTTTAAGCAACTTTATGAGGCCAAATTTATTTAAGATCTAACATTAATTCATCTCCCATGCCTTTTTAAAGACGCTTCATCTCTGAAGCTTTTTTGTTTCGTCGTAGCTCTTGTATAAATCCAGATAAACCAAATTAGTTATACATTTCCTTAAAATACTGAGTAAAAAAAGAAAACTTGAAATTTAACTTAAAATCATTGAACAACTTTTTTAAATGTATGCTTTTCCGTTTTTTACTGGATCAAGAAATTCTTTAGGTATTTCTAGAGACTTATATAAAATTTCATATATATTTTACTATTAAGGATATACAAATGTTTTTAGTATTAGGAATATTATTAATTATATTATGTTTGTTAAATTCTTATTTATTAGGGGATAAAGAAAATTTCAATATGGCTAATTTAATAGTTACCCCAATCCATATTCAACCTGAATGATATTTTTTATTTGCTTATGCAATTTTACGTTCAATTCCTAATAAGTTAGGTGTTGTTGCTTTGTTAGTTGCTTATATATGATATTTAAAATTAAATTAAAAAATGAATTTGAAATAAATGTATATAAATTGATTAAAATAAATTTAAATAGGAATTTTCTCCTATATGTATGAAATATAATATAATTTTCGAAACGTTAATCTCTCTAAATATGATAAAGAAATGAAAGATTGGAAATGAACAATTGACTTACTTAGGAGCAACGTCAGCATATCTTGAATCATTATGAGACGAGCCCTGATGAGCTTCATGTACTCTCTCGTTGTCCCTATCACTGTAGCTGCTAACTGGACCTTCATAACTCTCAGGATAAGAAGAAGGGTGTTGTCTACTGTGAGCTACATATTTCTTATCGTGAACTCTGAAAACAGAGAGTGATTCAATAAGGCCAGAGAAGCGTGTCATTTTATTTTGTGCAGTATCATACAAATGACTAACAGAATGATCTGAAATCACATGTAATTAAATTTTTGGCTTTATTCTTTTTTTTAAAGAAACTACATTAATTCACGACTCAAAAAGCGAAAAATCCTAAATTTGTAGCTATAAATAAAACATTAATATTCACGTCAAGTTAAGACGTAAAGGCATTTATGAGATTTTCTCAACACGAATAATTGCAAATTATGTAATTAAATTTAAATAATTTTAATAGAACATAACTCATACGTGTAAGCATTTATGTATGAATGTTTAAATGCATGAAAGAATTGTGTTTAAATATGAAAACTGTTTAATATAAAGAATCACATTAGTTGGTGACTAAATGTTAAAAGTTCTTGAATACGATTGAAAATATAATTTTTGTTACCACTTATGCATTCCCACTACACATAATTTGTAAAAATTCCTTGAATTTCATCCAACCTAGTGATTAGAATAGTACAGTCATGGTTTTAAACATACAAAATTGCTCTTTCTGATCATTCTGAAGTGTAAAGTGCTTTGTGTTATTTTTATAAAGCTTTTAATTTATTATTTTCTACAGCGAAAAATGCCTGCAACCTTTAAAAAGTTCCAAATTAAAAACAAATTATAAGTATAAGCGAAAATTGTAAATCAAATATTCAAAACATCGACAAATGTTTGCAGTGTACATGTGTTCTGTTTTATCATTAATCTCTTAAGGTAAGATCAGTTTTCTTATAACAAATGTATAAACTATATTTTAATAATAATAATCTTCCACTTAACACCAGCAGTGCAGAATATGAATTAGCGTCAGCAACACTTTTGATGTTTAAAAGATAGGTATATTATCAAAGCAAAACATGAATCTCGGGTAAAAAATCGTGCTATTGATTATATCTTTTAGAACAATAATAGCAACATCGTTTAAAAGTAAATAAAATAAGAATATGGATTTGGAGAGGGAAGTTTAGTCAAATATTATAATCAAAAGTGTTCGAACCTAATTAGCTTCTTCTGTAATTTGCAATTTGTAGGTTTTAAGCAAATTTATATTTTTCCCGTGACTGGGAAATTGAAAAATTAATTAAGCTGAAATGATGAAAATATATAGCAAATAACTTTTCTTCTTTCACCTAGGACAGTAAGCAAAACGGCGAGTGCTTTGCTCGAGACACTATCTTTTAGATGTATTTAAACAGATATTATTATTACTGCTATTCCTTCCATTTTGTTATTCTACATAATAAAAAACAGAATTTCCTCTACGAGGAAGCAATATTTCGATCGCAAAAAAGATCTCGCATGCAGTATAGAGCAAAAAATACTAAAATTATTTACAAATAAAAAAATAAATAGGTTTTAAAGGAAATGTAGGTAAAAAATTAAAAAAGAAAAGAAAAGACTCAACAAAGAAATAATCACATAGAAGTATGTTTAAAATCTGACATGCTAGCAGTCTGTCATTTTTGACAAAGTATACTTACTGAGCAAGGGGTATGTTATCCCTGTCGGCATATGCGTCATACAAATATTCACTGGAACGGAGCGTGTTAGCAGTTAGATTCCAACAACCATTCCATACATTAATTAGCAACTTATTATAACTTAAATTTTACTAACGTTTTTTTGTTATCGTTAACGAGTCATTAATCAATTTTCTATAAAAACAAGTGCAAAAAGAATTAAGCTAAAACTTCATGAACTAGATTCAATATTGTATTCAAAGATTAATATTACTTGTCTCAATTAAGTACTTTGACGCTTAGTAAAATTCAAATTCTAACGTGATGTATATGAAAGTGTAAATTTCTTAAAACTATTTTGAAAAATAATGGGAAAATGAGAGAAAAATAAATAAAAATACATGCCATGATAAACATTAAGAAAGCACAAGTATACACCACATGCTGTGTTTGAGACAATGAGAGTTTATGGATAGATAAATAAAACTTATTAACTCAATGATTTTTAATAGCATGAAACAATAGAATGACAAAACGAATTTCTGTATAAATTAATGAAAAAGCTTTGTAAAAGAAAAATGTTAAAACAATTTTGATTAACGTGTTTTAAAAAATTATGTCATGATGAATTAAAGCAAAAAATAATTTACGTCTTTTAACTCAAAATGATTTTTACAAGGAAGAAAATAATGTTTACCATTTACCATATAATAAAGAAAAAATTTAAAATAAGAAATACCCTTGAAAAATGTATACTGTTTGATTTGAGAACTTATCTATTGCTTGACAAATAATTAGTAAATTGAAAATACTTACGCCTCAACCAAAGGTCCAGGATACGGATCGGATTTTTGATAAAGGGCACTCAATTTTACGCAGAGCACTATTGCCGGTATGAAGAGGATCAAGCACCACCCTACACTCACCCAGAATCCATTCTAAAATAATAATGAATTAATTTAGTTGAGAATTTATTACTCAGTTATTTTTCTCCAATAAAAAAATTTAAAAAAGCGATCACTCGAGTAAAATATGGGTTGTAAAAAAAGGAATTTATTTTTCATTTACGTTCGGCGGCATATCCCTCCACCTCTTTTTTTACAACCTATTTGACTCGGAGTGATCGATTTTTTTGGATTTCATTATTGAAAACAATAATGAATTTTAAAAATATGTACTTTTAAAAATACATAAAATATTTCTCATTAAATTGGTATTTTTTATCTTTATTCATAATATATTTAAGGAGGAATCCGCTCAACGAGTTTAGTCAGAGCAGTGTATGAAAATCTAACTTATTATTATTTTTAAAAAGAAACTACGAGAAGAAACAAAAATTAAGGTAGATTACTAAATTATTAACCAAGTTTTTGGACTTGGCGAATTAATTCATAGATTTGAAATCCGGCGTACAATTTAATTTTTAAAGTATTTTTAAAATGAGATTATTAAATTTATAAACCTTGTATTTTCATGTTAATTATGTTATTATTAAGCAGAGAATTAAAAAAAAAATTATTAACTTCAGTTTGCTTTCACTGTCAATATAATATATTGAAAATGTCTTTTGTTTCATACAATATAAATACAATTCAGCTTTTTACAATCTCATTTAAAAAACTGCAGTTATGCGATAGTTATTTGTCCTTTCTCTCACAAATAATTATTAAAAGGATTTACCAAGTGGCAAAATTTAAAAAGCATCAATAAATATACAGAATAATTGTAATTAATTAATACTTATTATATCTAATTTTCTATATACAAAATTATGCTGTTCTGCCTTTCATCCACATTAATGATAAATAATGATCCAAATGACTCTTTCACAAGCCAAGTGGTTTGTAAATGTCCCCTAGGACATTAGGTTCCGAAAAACGACTATGTACCTACATTCTTATTAAAGCTTCATACTTGATATGTCATTTCAATTTCTATCAAAAAATGTTTGTTATTTTACTGAGCGAACCTTCTTAAAATTTCGACAATTATTTTATGAAACTACTTACAAAGGGATCAAGAATTTTGTTGCAACCTGCGACGAGTGTGGCATTGTATGCATTCGACACGGGTCCACATTTTCCAACATTATTCATAGCATTGCTGATTACATGTTCTAGAAAACTGTCTACTTGAGAAATAAACGCCTCACCGAACCTACTTGCAAGCTGTAATGTGAAAAAGACAATACAATTTTTAAGAAAATGTATAATTTAAAGGAACATTTAATATCTAAAAACTCAAATTAATTTTTAGAAGAATACTGCAGATGTACAATAACATAATTATTTTACATATGTTCCATAAAAGAAAGAAAAATAAATTAAAAATAAGAAAGAGAATTTACCAGCTGAACATATTCAGGTCCTTCTTTATTTAGAAAATCTTGCGCCTGTGTAACTTCGTTCATTAAAACATGAATAGCCTCACTCATTGAGCTATGATTGAATTTGATGTGTTCTTGAAGTGTTAAAGCGCTTTCACTTAGCTGCTCACCTAACGTTGCCATTGGTATTACTAAATCTCTATGATAATGATCCAAATCATGAGCATTTTTCTCTAAACTATCTCTCGTGTCTTTGTAACTGTATGGAAGCTGAACTGCAACTTCTCGCAATTTTGATGCAAGATGATGGAGATTAATGTTTGTAATATTTTCCCTGAGGATTTCAGCGTATTGGTAGAATTTTATGTCACTGAGGCCACTTTGTGCCAACTCTTTTAATTTTCCTCGAGCTCTTTCACTGAAGATAACTATTCCTGGAGAGAAGATAATTTTCTCCCGTAGTTGTTGAATAGTACTATTGATATCGTAACGTTCTACATAATTTCGCAAAGTCCTTACGTCGATTAAATTCTCGAATAAAAGAACCTTGTAGAGGGTTTTATTCGCATGACAGGCTCTGAAAAGTACAATAAAATTTGTAATTATCAAAATCAGAATATTAAAATAGACAATATACATGTGTACTTGTTTGCAACACCCGAATCTAAATTTGTTTCCACTTAAAGTACATTTTATGCCTGTATGAATAAGGTATTTTTAAACAGTAAATAACATGAATTACTTTACACATAATTACAATAAATAATAACCTTAAGAATAGTTGTGAGTGCGTGTCCGTAACGACTCTATTTATACTTATCATTTATAAACATTTATTATTACTTTACACACTGTTTTACATGTTAGATTACACCAACGCTATCAATCAGGTTCAGACCGATAAATATTAAACTAGGTAGATTGTGAACATTGCTTTTTATGAATGTATGATTGTATAAAAAAAGAAATTGTAAAATAATTGCAAGTTTCGAATAATTGTTCTTACTTTTTAAATTTTTTATTTCTTTAAAATAAAAAACAATTTTTAAAAGTGCAAAGCAATGAAATCAAATTTAATTCATAAGAAAAAACAGAAACTAATTTTTCCCACATACTAAAAAAATTAATTTTAAACTAGAGACTGAATGTTTTGAGTAGGGACATATTTTGAAAAGACTGATATTAAATGAAAGGAAATAATATTTTCCATACGCAAGAAAATATATTAGATAATAGTAATTATTATTAATTATTAAAAATAATAATCGACAATTTAATTCATTCATTCTTTCATTCTGTCCACACCTGAAGTTGGTCATTTTTATTTTGAATTGTTTTTCAGGTTTTAATATTTCGTTGTATTCAAAAGTTCTATAAATCCAAGTTTATTTTCTTTTTTGTGTTTTAAGTAATTTACATAGGGGGCATTATTCCTGAACTGCCCCAAGTCAAAAATTAAAATGTAAGTTTGTATTACTTATTGTATTACTTTGTATGTATGTAAAATTGGAATGTCTTGTAACTTTATACAAAAAAATTTGTATAAAGTAGAAGGGGTTGAATTTTGACTTTTTGAGTGACATAATTTTTGAATTCGTATAATTATGGCACAACTTAATAATTTTTAATTTATGTATAGCGAATTTTAAAGCATTTTTCATGCACTTTTTAAATAAAGAGGAGTTTTTTCCAAAAAAATTTTTAACCCCTTTTTTCAAAATTAAGTCATATTTTTCACTTTTGAGGTCTTCGGGCATTTTTATTATTTTTTATTTTATTTTCAATCGAAAGCTGAGAGTTTTTCCAATGAAATATCTAAAAATGGAAATGGGCCAATAATGGGTTTTCGAGAAAATGTAAAAAACCTACTTTTTTTTACTTCTTTTTTACATTTTTTCGAAAACCCATTTTCAGTTTTACATATTTCATTGGAAAACATCTCAGCTTTCGATTACAAATAAAATAAAAATAAAAAACAATGCCCGAAGACCTCAAAAGTGAAAAATAAGACTTAATTTTGAAAAAGAGAGGCTAAACATTTTTTTAGGAAAAAAGCTCATTATTTAAAAGGTGCATGAAAAATGCTTTAAAATTCGCTATGCATAAATTAAAAACTATTAAGTTGTGCCATAATTATACAGACTCAAAAATGTCTCTCAAAATGTCAAAATTCAACCTCCTCTACTCTATACAATTTTTTTTCAAAAGAGCTAATATTGCAGGGATTTGATACTGTCATTTAGGGCAACAATTTACCAAAGTTACATTCTAATTTTTGACTGGGGCAGTTCAGGAATAATGACCCATAAATATATTAAATTAATTACAATACCGTCTATAATTGTTTTTAATTTTAATGCTATATAAAAGTTCCAACTTCACAAAAAAAGGAATGTATTTATTAACGTTTCTTGAGGTATTTAAAAGCTAAATTTTTCAAGAACAGGACTTCTATATTATAAATATATATTATATTAAAATTCAAATCTTTTCTTAAATTATGGAAGGCACAAAAGTTGTATCAAAATTTCTTTAATATATAATAATTAATAATAATAATTCTATATATATATATATATATATATATATATATATATATATATGAGTGAGTATTTATGTCAAAAGAGAAATATATTATTATTATTACATTAAAATATATTATTAAATTACCAATATGTTTATATAAAAATGTTTAGCATTTATAAATTTTCTGGATAATTTTTAAATCTTCTAAAATATTCAAAAATTTTAACCTAATTTATTCCTAGTTTTTTGTAAAATATAAAATTATATATATATATGTATTTTGTATAAAAGTAGGATTTTCCGCAATTGTGAATTTGTTTTTTTTTGAATGACAATAATTGTAAAAGCAATTTCTATTCACTTGACTATTTTGAAAAAATCTTCTATAAATGTTTAAACATTTTAAAAATATATAATATTGTTTGTATTTTAATATGTAATTTTTTTATATATTAGGTTGATTTATAATTAATCAAAATTGTATAATATGTAATGACTCGCAGGTTTTAAACATACATCACTTTTTCATATTTTTTAATATTGAATCGAACAATGAAAAGGTTTGAAAAATTTTATCATATCAAAAATTTCAAAGAAATTAAAATAGAAATTTTCGTTTTAAATTTCACCCTGTTACAGTCAAATATTACGTTTTAACTCGGAACATTAAACAGAAAATAATAATGTGATAACATATAATTTATATATTATGATGTTTTCATTTTTTACAAAAATTTTGTTGTAATATTTTAGTTTGATGGTGCCATAGAAACTATTCGCGCGCTAAAGCGCGCGTATATTTAACTAGTAACTATTATATATAAAATTACGTTAGAAGAAGGGGGAGGGATAAACAAAATTTTACAAAGCCTTATATATTGGAGTCTGGATTTAAAATTTACAAAATGAATCTTACGTAATTCCTACACGGCTCCATGCATTTTTTAATATTGATTTCGATGTTTACCAAGATGAACATTAAATTATTTTGTTTAATTTGAAAGAAAATTTGTAACTTTACTTACGATACAACGTAACTCATGTTAATGTTAGCATTGGGATTGTTAGGATATAAGCGTCTCTTAAGCTGGATGAAATTGTCCAAGAGTTTAAACATTCTGTTGTCCTTAGGATTTTTGAGAGGCTCACAAATTCCTCTTTGTGCAGCTACACCAGTAATCATATGAGCCACAGTCACAATCATTAGAATGCTCGTTAGTAAAAAGATAATCCAAACAGCCCTAAATCATATTATTACATATAACAATCGACAATTAATTGAAAAAAGTTCTACCGATAGACGTAGGTAATCAATATGTCAATGATTTTTTGAGTATGAATTTAATTTACTCACTCAATTCAACTTTGAATTTTGAAACGTTGAAAAATTAGTTATTTGATTATTATCGTATTTTACTCAAATAATTTAGCGAATTTAAAAGAAATAATTATATTAATAAATAACATTATTTTGTAAGTTCTGCTTTTTCTATCACTATGAATTAATTTTGTAAAGAATTCCCGCGGTTTGTAACCTGAGAGTTCGATAATTACAAAATCGTGACATTTCTCTATAATTTAATTAATTCTAAATCTTATTGTCAGAGGTACCTAATGAGATTTTTTAAAAAGAACATAGGTTCTTCACAAAAATATCTTTAGTTATAAAATTTTAAATTAAAATCTGTTTTTTAATTACTTTGCAATACTTAAATGAAAATTATTTCCCATAAGAGCCCATGTTAAATTTATAATAAACGAGAAAAATTAAATTTCTAATTACTTTACTCTCATGTACCCTCAGTCCTCAAAAATTTAACTACGACATATTAGAAACTTTATCTAGTAGTACATCAAGTTTTATTAAAAATCTTAATCTCGTTAATACGATTTGCGATAGAACTTCCTTAATAATCTTATCTATAAAGAAATACTTTAAAGATTGAGGTATTAAACAAAACTTACATCATTAAAAATCTTGCACCAGATCCTTTATCGCAACAATCGTCTCCATAACCATCTGGTCGTTTTCCGCAAATACCACAGAAAAGTCCAAAGATTATGCACATTAATACCGTGAGTAAAATTCCTGATATACCAAGACCAAGGTAATATCTGTAAATATTTTTTTATAAATTATTGATTTATTATTTATTACATGATTAATTATTATTGTTATTTATTTTCAGGGATTTGATGTTATACTTTACCTGTAAGGTGCGTATTGGTCAATATGGGTTTTAGCAACGTCAAGACTGGGAATGTAAGATTTTGTAAGGTCAAACATGAGTCTGTCAAGAAGATTGGTCATGTTTTTAGCAGCATTTTCAAGAGCATCACCAGCTCGTCTAATGCTACCACTCACTACTGGAATTGTTTGATTTACTGCTTGTTGAATGTCCTTTTGAATTCGAAGGAATGATTCTCTTCCTTGACTTACTTCGTAGACTATGTTGTCTTCCATTAATTGAGTAATATTACCAAGTGCTCCGGTTACATCAGGAAGCTGAAAACATTTCATTAATAAGAAAATTGTAAATTGCATTTAGTGAAAACAACACTAAGAATACGGTCATGATTTGTTTATAAAATGGCTATGTACTTTAAAGGACATGCGAAACTATTTGTCTAAAATTTAGTCAAAGATATTTAATTTGATCGTTCAATACATTTAATATGTATGGATTTCTTATTTTACATAACTTTCAACTCTTTCGCTTTTTTGAGATTCATCAATCATTTAAAACAAATGCTACACTTTTCGATCAAAATTAATAGTATCAGTCAGACTTTTAATTTTAAAGCCGTATTATATCCGTTGAATTTATATTTTCTATTAGAAAAGGTAGTTGCTCTTTTTATAACAATTTTTTAGTTGAATAAAACAACATGAACTACACCATCGCAGGTGTAAAAATAACATCAAAAATCTCTATTCTTAAAATTAATAGCCTATTATATATAGCCTGTAATTTTCAAAAATATTAGATTACCAAACATTTCTCAAGCACATCACTGAAAGTTAAGCAATGTTCTGTTAATAAACATTGCCTGCTTTTAAAAGAACGCTTCTAAAAATCTATCCAAAAAACATTTTAAATATAAAAGAGAAAATTCAATATGTCAGATGTAAAAATGTGTTCAAAGCTTTTTATTAACAATGTACATTTTTATAATTTTCTTTGCGAAATGGTTGAAGATTTATAACTTTAGTTCTATAATTATTCGCTTCGATACATTTTTTTTGCTTTTATTTTTTTTTTGAAAAGTATTAAACAAACAAATTTAATTTTCAAGTACTGATTTTTTTGATCAAAATAGTCTGTGAATTCTATATGTCTGTCATTTTTGAAAATTTAAATATTCTGGTAAGTGTGTTTATTGTGACGTCATTATTTAGGATATATTTTGTAGTTGAATTTAATTACATCAACGAATACGTACTATGAATAAATAATAAAGATAAACATGAAACTAACTAAAAAATACTACAGTTATTTCAAATACATCTACCTTTTCTTGGAAAGGGTTAATATTGATTACTAAGGGATCATTCACATATTACGTCATACTATTAGAGGGAAGGGGGTCTAGGATGCGTGACGGTCTGTGCAAAATTGTCAAGGTCACCATTTAAAAAATGTGATGTAGAATAGGACCGGGGGGAGAGGGGGGGGGGTTATAAAAAGTTAAAATTTGCGTGACGTAATATGTGAATGATCTCCATTTAGAAGCTGAATGTACAATATTTATTTTGGTAATATTTTAATATTATTACGTACAATATTTATTTTTTTCAAACTTTCAAATATATAGGAAAGAACTAATAATAAATCAGGGTTGCCACAAATATTTAATTTCGATTTTCCTTGAAATTTCCCTAACATGCAGACAAAATTTTGTCTTTTTCCTTGACATTTCTTCAAGTTTTTTTAAATCCATCCCAATTTAAATCAATTCTTTTACAAAACTTTAATCATTTTAAAAAATTCTCCAATTTCTTATTGAAAATATCCCTGTGGATTTCCACGTGATCTTATGGAAATCTACATGGATATTTTCAGTAGGGAGTTTTTGATATTTTTCTAGTCATATTTACGAAAATCTTTGCAGTTTCCCTGACTTGTGGCAACCTTGTAAATAGACTATGTATAATATTATTATTTAAAATCATTTAATTTCTACAACCACTTTCAATCTTAGTTTTAAAAAAATTTAGACAAATTTGCGAGAATAAAATTTTATGGTTAGACAACATAAACAACTACAAGCTTAAAGTGTAAAGACAAATTTTAACAAATTAAAAATTAGCAGAAAAAAACAACAAATTTGCATGCGTTAGCTTACGACTTACAGACTCAAGCTTTTTTGGAGAGCATGGAATCATACAAATTTAATTGTTTAAGATGATACGTTCTTTAAAACTTAATATACGACAAACAATGATATTTACATTCTCTTTACTACAAATTTACATAGTTATATTTTAAAACGCCCACAATTGCAAAAATATAATTATTTATACACTTTAGCTGTCCAATAAGGTAAATGTAACTGTAAAAGGTGTTAACAAATTTGTTATATACAAATAAAAAGAAAAGATAAAAAATAGTCTACCATTCAAAGTCAAATACTTTTCCACAATGCGTCGCAATCAATAATCCTCCACTCAAATTAAACAGAATGAAGCCAGTATTTGCTAGTCTACAAATATTACGGCAATTCATATTTTCCGAAAAAAATTTTAAATTCAAATTATTAAATATAACTAAAATATTTGCAGCTTTAGTTATCGAACACATATTACATCAGCATTAAACAATTCATACCTTAGGAAAATAACGATCCATGTACTGCAAGAATAATATTCAATATTGAATTAAATAATTTAGACTCGATAATTATTTTAATTGAAAAAGAGTTTTAACTGACCTTATCAAAGTCCACTTGGACAGACATTTCGCTGACTTTATATTGGTGCAAAACTTCTTTACAAGCATTGGTATTGCACGCTGATAATGTATCTTGCAAATTTCTTCTAACTCCACGAACAACTAAAATACAGAAAACAATTATGAACAAAGAAACATTCAAGATAACAAATAAGACTCTTCGCGGTAAAAAGTATATTACATATAACTAGGTATTGTAATGAATTTCTTATCGTAAAAGTTCAAAAATGAATTTGTATTAATTTATTTTTCAAACTATTCTTATCTACAAGCACAGTAGGACTGACATTTTTAAATAAGGTATTATTAAAGTAGTTGAAACTGTTTATAATAAATACCATTTTCATAGTAATTAAAATTTCTTAAGGAGTTCTGTGACATTTTTCCATACTATGTGCAACCAAAATAAATTCGCTGTCAAAATTAAGAATTTTCTGTGCCTAGTAGTAACACAGAAAAAACCTAGGGTCAATTTGAGTACGGAGGAGTGATCAACTTGAGTTGCATCAGAAGCGATCTCTTTTTCTCAACCTAATTTATAAAGTTGAACACTATCTTAACAAAGATATTTTGAAAAACATGCTTTTTCCACCAGAATTACCTCCCCCCCCCTCAATATTACAAATTAATGACTAAACTATACAAACTATACAAGAATAAAAAGTATCCATAAATTTTCATACGAAAAAGCAAATATTTATATATTTAAAACAATACATGGGCTCACAAATTATGTATATCAACGAATTGATGAAAAACTCGATTTGGTTACAAAGAATTAAAAACGAATCTTCAATCAAGTTAAAAATATTATTAAACATAATCTATAATTGTTTGTAGATAATTCAGAAAATTCGATTAATATTGATTAAGCAGACATCTATCAAAATGCCTATAGAACTATTGGTTTGAGTTCAAATGATAGTAAATTGAATTTAATTCGATGTTGTTGTCGAAATTAAATTTTATTTTTAAGTAAATTTTGTGCTGAAAAAATAAACTGTAGAAAGAGTACACCGGGCATTAATCTCAGGGGAACTCACATGGGATTTTGACCCCGGCCCTCATGTGATTCTTCATGTGCGTCCTCATGTGAAGTCTCATTTGAGTTCCCACATCACAAAATTTTTTTTAATCCAGCAAAGAACTGAAGTTTAAACTTACTTTATCTAATATATATTTAAGAAAAATTTTAAAAATTAAGTTCTGCACGTGTCTTGAAATATTGGGCTTAAGTTAAAAAATGTTTCATTATTATCTGTTTTTCTATATTGAAATGGATTTTTAATTTTTATTTGTATTTTATTCTATTCTATTCTATTAAGTAAACGGATTAGGCTTTTCCTTGCGGAATTAGGCACTTAGGTGTGTACCCATCCCAATCAGCTCAAATAACCGGTTTCATTAGAGACCTGTTCTTTTCCAAAAGGCCAAGATAACTCCAAAGAAAGATCCGTAATATCACTAGGGTCCGCGAACGCTTTTCCCCAACTCATATGTCTTTCCCTAGCGTAAGCCGGACAATTACATAAAACATGGACTGATGACTCTGTCTCAATTCCACACCTCCTACACAATGGAGAGTTTTGCTGTCCAATTTTGTGTTGGTGATAATTAATAAGACCATGGTCAGTGAGTAACCTGATCAAGGTTCGCGCACTGGTTTTATTGAGTTTTAGAAGGCTTTGTGAACGGCCCTTGATTAGGGTTAAACCTAACAGTTTCCTCGTCTGCCGTCCCACTTCCGTGGCCGATTTGTATTTTATACTTTCTTAAAAATTTGGATGGAGATCCCTCTCCCGCTACAAAACCTGTAAAGCTAAGCTTTTGAGTTATTTCCGAAAAACTTGAAGCAGAATTTCACTACCCAGCCGATAGAGTAAGTGCTCCTTATATTACTCCGTGGTTTCACATAAATATACACAGTAAAAATATTAGCATTGCAGTCACTGCCATGAGTGCGAGAAAGACATACTTATGCGAAACACCTGATCCTATTCGCACTATACATGTTCATTGGAAATAACTAACAATAAGTCGAAAATGTCGGTCTTTTCCACTACATCTGTTGGAATTATGCTCAATATATCAAAGTACAGTAAAACCTGTCAAGTTTCACGCCTCTATTATTTCAACATTTCCCCTCTTTTGCCTCCTACCATTCAATTTTAACTGTGATGTCACCAGACATCAGGTAGGTTAGGTACATA
>WNHD01002464.1:0-14932 GCA_011057455.1 Ganaspis sp. Gsp50 | reverse complement strand
CAATTGAAAGTTAAAACGACCAACTTCACGTGCGGACAGAATGAAAGAATGAATGAATGAAAGAATGAATTGTCGATTATTATATATAATAATAATAATAATAATAATAATTTATAATATTCTGCTTACCGCTTTTAAGTCATTATGCATCCATTCGAGTAAAAATGATAAAAATTCGTGTGAATCTTGTTGTTCATAACTTTCGAACTGTGGTTTATATTGTCCAATAACAACCTAGTAAAACACCATTTTATTAAAGCAAATCAATAGTTTAACTCCAGAAATAACAAAACAATGAAATGTATTTTTGTCAAAAAAACATACTTTCTACTAAAAATGTTTATAACAAGCAAAAGTGTAAAAATAAGTAGATTGAATGAAAAAGAAAGTGAATGTGAAAATTGAAAAAAAGAAACGAATAGAAGTTGAAAGAAATGAAATTAAATTAAAGAAAAAGAAATTAAAAGAAATTAAATTTTAAAAAAATAGGTTTAAAAAAAGTAGATTTAAAACAATTAGATTTGAAAAAATTAGATTGAATTAAGCAAATTAAATATTTGGTTTAATAATTTGTTTAAATACCTTTAGGTCACGAGGAGAAATGCTTTTATATTGTCCACGCCAAAGGGCTTTTATCACATGAGCAACTTCTTCAGTTACTTGACCTTGCGTTCCATTTTCATTGCTATTATTAAGATCATCTATATAAGAATTATCATTAAAGTACTTTGCTAAATTTGCTGTATTACTCAAACATTGTATTATGCTATTCATATAGCACGAATTTCCTAAATTCTTAAGTCCAGTGATTCCTGGATGCTAAAAGAAAATATTTGAAATTAGAATTTTTTCTTAAAACTACAAGTAATATTGTATAACAATTTATTGCTCAACATTTTCTGAGTTATATAATTTAATTTATTAAAACTGTAAGAGATCAAAAAATAAATTATAGCACAAGAGGATCTTCTTAGCTTAATATTGCAAAAATGATTAAAAGTAAATAAACATAAATAATTACATAGTAAATATAAAACATAAATATAATGAAGACAGTACATTCACTTTCTATCAATAAAATAAAAAGGCAGCTTTTTCATTTTATAAATTTCTATTGTTTTACTATCCTAAAATTAAAATTTTGCTTTATTTTCAGAACTTTCTAAATTGAAAATGTATTTGGTCGTTATTTTAACATATAATTGTTTTAAAAATATAATTTTCTTAAAAATATAATTTTCTTGAAAATATAATTTTCTTGAAAATGTAATTTTCTTAAAAATATAATTCTTTTTATTAAAAAATTCAAAGACTGTTTTAAAAGTTTCTGGAGCATTTTTTTCAATTTAGAAGCAAATTTGTCAGATTCAAGAATATCAGTTATTACCTTTCTAAAATAGCTGATAATATGATGTGGGATCAATTTCTTTTTTATATAAACCATTGCAAAGCAGACAAATGAATTTAACACTGATTTATTTATTAATAATCTGCTGAAACTTTATAATAAAAAACAGTTCTTAGTTTGATTTTAAAAAGCGTTATTTTTTTTTCACTTTGAAACACATCATGTTTGAATTTTCACAGTTATGTTCCTTAACCACTTTTTAGAACAAAATGTATAAAAAGTTCATTTGTTTAGTTGATCAACAGTTTTGTTCATGTGTGAATGGTATGAATACTCAGCTGGTAGTAAGTTGCGACCACTATAATTAATTGGATTGGGAAACCTCGCAAGTAAACACTATTTCCGCAGACATGTGCAGATGTTTTCTATTAGACACAATTTGTTGAGAAAAACTGTCTGATTGTGTAAAAAGTCATATATTTATTTATTCATTTTCCAAAAGCATTATTTTCCGAATCGTTTAAGTTTAGAGTTCCACTTCCGATTTTAAAAGCGACTCTTATTACGCATTTGTAACAAAAGAATTTTTTTTAATAAAACAATCACAAATTAAAAAATTAATCTTTTAACTATTGCCTTTTTTTGATTAAACATTGTCATTCATTAAAATCTATTTAGACATTCAGAGTATGTTAACTTTTTTAATTATCATGAAATGAAACCGGATTAAAAATTTTATACAATTAGCTACCTGCGGTTACTCTATAATCTGAGTTTTATTAAAAAATACTGTCGGTTTCACAGATAGATAACACGCAAGGTCAAGCAACAACACAAAAAGATCTGAAACTAGATTTGATGTCTTGATTATTTTACAATTTCACATATTTATTCTCACTGTGAAAGATGATAAAAATAATAATAAATAATAAAAATAATTGGTTCCTTTATTTTACAATTTGAATTTTATACTATAATTTATAATTTTATACTACGTTTTTTGCTCCAATTGGAAGATGAATTAAAATAATGTTTTTACTAATCACTGACTGGCACTTATCTTACGAAATAGTCGGAAAACTTTTCAGATAAGAAGGCAGACTACCGTGTACTGAGTTTGTTTGTCTAGCTAAATTTTCTCTTGATTATTATTTGCAATTCAGATCAATATCATCAAATTACATTCCGATACTGAAATAAATAATTATCTTGACTTCATTATAAATATTTTCTCTGTTAATAATTCAAAATCTTTATCAGCACTTCCTTAATCAAGCGTTAAAATTCTAGCTGATATACTCACAGGATTACTTTTGTCCACTACACTGAAGATTTTTATTTGCACCATAATTTTCCAAAAATCAAAATAACAGAGTCAACAATTTCTCAAAAAACAGATATGTCAATAACTAAAAATTTGATTTATTTCATTGTTTTTAAATCAATTAAATTTTGAACTGTTTATCCGAATTGCAAGAATGAAGAGCTGCCAGGCAACTGACACGTGATAACAAATTATTTATCTCGTAATGAATGTGATGTCACGAGAACATACATATTATCAGTACGAATTCTGATTTACGATAAAGTTCTATTTTATCATCATCTTGGAATATTTGCCAACATCTAGGAATTTATGGAGTTATAATGTAATTTGGTTACTTTGAGCAATAGAGATTGAATTTTTATCATCTTATACTCGAGAAAATATAATATTTTCATGTTTTAATAAGAATTCATATCCTATTGGTACAAATATTCCAAGACAGACGAACCTTTCAAACATGACGGAATTTATAATCTTTTAATAGCATTAACATCACACGTCAGAGAATAAAAGTGGTCGCGTGTTTTAGTACGACTAGAATTTTACGTTTAGTTAACGAAATTACAACGCAAACTAAAATCTTGTTAGACAATAGTTTTAGAATAAGTAAAACGTACAACAAAACTATAAACCCCACTACGATAATGAATACCGACAATTAGGCAAGATAATACTTTAAAGAATGATAAAAAGAAAACCTATTAAATTGCTATCTAAATATCATTAACATCAATTACTTGAAAATTACCCATTTTTAAAAAATGGCCTGTTTATTCTTTTAAGGCATTATTCATTTTAAGTTTATTTACCTAAGTTGAAAAAGATTATTGTTTACACAAACTTTTGAGATAATAACATTGTTTTATTGCTTGAATTACTTTTTTTCCAATTAGATGAAAACTATTATCAATTTTTTTTAAATAGAATTTTATATCTCGTTTTATACAGAAATATTTTTACACATAAAATAATGCAAAACGCAGTCTTTGATATCAAAAAAATTTGAATCAAGAAAATCTTTAAAAATAACAACAAACATTTCGATATTCTAAAAATGAAAAGAACAACTGATTTTGTAAATTGTACAATAATTATATTAACATCGCACATTCAAAATGTAGTTAAATGTATTTCTAATTACTCATAATTGAATACAGTTCGTAAACAACCGTTTAAATTATTATACTTTTATCTTTATAATTGTTTAATTTTGACCTTAAGAATCAATTTTTGAAACTCAAATATCATCAATTTTGTATTTCGAAAATTATATTTCGAAAGTCATATTTATAAATAAACACTAACTAAACAAAACTATTTTAAGTTCTTTTTTCTTTATAAAATTTGACGAAATTACTAAAATATAAAACAAAGAAATAAATCTAAAAGTGATCTACATGAAACTAATTCAAAAACAAAGAATAGTCTATAACTGACACAATGTTTGCAAAAATAAAAATAAACAAAATAATTTGAAATTTTGTTCACAAATTCTATTCAATTAAGGATAATTAGAAGTATATTGTACTTCGTGTAAGATTTGCGACTTTCAAAGAATTTGAATCAGATAAGGGATACCCAATTTTCTTCAAGTTGAAGAATTCATGAAAAAAAATATTTCTTTTTTGAAAAATCGTTAGCTTTATCTCCGTATATCTCGGAGATAACAAATGTATGTAAAATTTTCAAGACCGAATTTATCATTACAAGAATTTTATTTTGTTTCTATTAATTGCTTCCTAGTAAAAGAGTTTTTGTATTTTTATCTACTTTTATCTTAGCATTTTTATACTATTCATTTTTAGACTATTACAGTTCTATTTGTTTAGACTATTTCATTTAAATCTTACTTTATTTCAATTCAATTTTTCTTTTATTTTTAAATTATGAAAATAAACGACAATCTAGATAGTAAACAATTATTTTACTTTGTAAACGTGAGAATTAAGATCAGAGGGCTTTATTTGTGTGACTAATTTAAAAAATCTCATGAAAGAATATATTATAAACCTATAAATCATTATGAATAAAAAAATAATAATTAAAATTTGTGTTAAATTTAATTTATGAATTTGATTGATTTTTATTATTTGGCTCTTTTGCTAGCTTTTAAATTTTGATCTCTTTTTCCTTTTATTTTTTTTCTGTTATTTTATCAAGCTTTTCAGAATTGTTTATCTAAGGAGCTACTTGTTTTAAACTTCTGTCGTATGGGAGGGAAATCGTATGGGAAATAAATTATTTCATGTAAATCAATTTATCAATGTAAATTATCAATGTAAATCAATACTTACTCTTTCTCCTCGGTAGACGGGCTCCATTCTTTCTTCACGATCTTTAAAGTTCATCGGTGGTCGTTTAATGTTATTATTTACATTTATAATTCGATTTTCTTTCGATGTTTCATGTGGTTTGGAGGATCTATCTACTTCTGGCACCTTTCTATCATCAACCTAAAAAATAAAAAATATTATTAAAAATATTTTTAAAGACTACAACATATTCTGGTCAACACTATAAACCATCTTTTTAGTAACCATCTTTTTTCATCACCATTTTTTTTATAAACCATCAGTTTTACAATTTTTTTACCTGGGCAATATTTGGGACAGAATGTGAACGTTTCAGGCTTGAGTGAGTTGAAGAAATATCCTTTAAAGGTTCCTTACGAATGTCACTTTCATCTATTTGGGACAAGGAAAGTTTCTGCTCTCGTTTATTCTTAAAAGACCTACGCAAATAAAAAATAATAAGAAACAAACAATTAAGAATCACCAAAGAAACACAATTTTAACTTTAAACTCACTCATAAATTTTCTTTCGTTCTACTGAAATTGATTTCAGAGTTTCTTCAGTTCTTAAAAATCGTGACTGAAGTTGCTGATTTACAATTTTTAGAGCAGCTTCTTTTGAAAACTTCATAGCCTCTAGTCCCTTTTCCAATTGAATCAGTTTTTCGGTCTGTTTAGAGAATTAGTAGTTTAGTGTTAATGTAATTGTGATGTTAAATATTTATTTACTAAATAATTTGATAAAATATATTTAAGGAAACGGAATGCTTACTATAGCCTTTAACTCCTCACGATGTGACAATAATTTATTATGAGCAATGTCTGCAGACTGACTGTCTCCAGCAAGTTTACTTTGAAGCCATTCGTCTTCTAAATTCAAAATCGTTCTGTCTAAATCCTCGTAATTTTTCTTTGCACAACACAGTTCTTCCATAAGTGGAAGAATGTTTGTTTCATTATTCGCTTGCATTAAAGATGCAGGTTTATTGCTTCGATCAAACGTTGGTTTTGGAATATCAATACTTTTAATGATTTTTGGGATCTCTTGGTCCTTAAAACTTGTTTTAGCTGTAAAACCATTTTCTTTTAAGTAAAGATTCAAAGGTATTTGATTGTTCAATGATTCCGAAGACTTCCACTTACTCCCAGGTTCATTCGCCTCATTTATTAATTTGATTATGTGTTCATCTTTGTGATTATTAACTTGATTCTCTTTTATCGTTTTCTTATTTACAGTTGCGTTTCTTTTATTTGCTTTATACGTTTCAAGAATATCATCATCTATTGAAGGAAGTTCAAAGTTTTCTAAAATTTCATTAAGAGAATTTTCTTGAGAATCTGGTGGTTTCACATTCGGATTTGTTACAAATTGAGGATAAAGGTGCAACCACTCAAAATAGCCTCCTTGTAAAATTGCTATTCGCTTGTATTTTGCGCCTGGATCCCAATTTTGCAGCAAGTCCTTCATTGTATTTAAACAATCGTTTCCTTTTCGAAAATCTTCAGAAGAGTGCCAATCGATTAGAACAATTATGTCAGAGGATTTACGATTTTCAAACAGTTGTTTTGACGATTTATCTTGAAATTGATTTTCAAAGTGTTTGCACAGTATTCTATAATAGAAAAAAAAATGGTAAATTCAATTTTAAAATTTAAATAAAATTTTTCAATTTCAATTTTGATCTTTTTTGACATATTGTTTTATAACATACCCATTTCTAATTGACTCTGAGGGAATATTTATGCATTTATCATTTTGAATATGAGAATTTGTAAAATCATTTTGTGGCCTGACGTCAATCAAAAGCATTTTATTGTCTGTTGATTTCAAGAAGGAATAAAGTTGCATGCATGTAATTTCTTCTGATTCTTCGACAAAAGGATCGTCAGGTGTTTCAGGCAATGATAATGGATCTTCATCAGCTGAAGAATTATTACATTTTGTATTTGTATTATCTAGACCACTATTTACAGTTTTTGACTTCTGATATCTGGATGTTAGAAGTTCGTTTAATTTTTGAAGTTCATTTTTGACTTCATCTTTCTAAAAAAAAAAGTTGTAATTAAATATTAAACTAATTATATTTAAACAAAATTAAGTTTCATTAGCAAGAGTTTATAATTACTTCTTTGTCAGAAACAAGAAGAGAATATAATTTCCTGCCATTTTTTTCATGGCTTTTGATAAATTCGACACAGGTTTGCCATCGTCTGAAGTAAATATAAGCGTCTTCTTCTTTATGTTTTTCTAGAGCTTCTTTGCCTTCATGAATCATACGGCCCAATCTTTCAAAAACATATTTTGGGTTTCTGCCAGTGAGATCCAGATGCGATTTTTTAATAAGTTCTTGTATAGAATGTACACGAATCTCATTTATTGTATTAGCCATATTCAGGATTCATAGAATGTTATAAACAATTTTTTAAAACTGTAAAATAAATGTTCATAAACTTTCTAACAGTAAAAACCAATGTCATTTATTTCAATAGTTAATTAAAACTAATTCAAACTAATTCAAACTAAGAAATAGTAAAAATTAATAAGTTGTAAAACCGCACAGAAGTAATTCATTACTTAAAAGCACGAAAACTAGAACTTTAATTTCATTTATTGCAATTAAAATTATAAAACAAAATAAACTTTAAAGTTGTAAGTAATCTAAACATTTTAAGCAATTTTAATACATTCTAGATGCAAAATCCAATACATCATTTAACTTGAATATAAAATGTTTATCAAAGATAAAAAAAATAGTTGATGCTAAAAAATAAACAACAAGTAAGACTATATACAACTAATAATCCTTTGTATTGATCGTAAAAATGTAAGTGAAAAACATGATTACAAATGAAACAAATAGTTAATTAAGATTTAAATCTACATGTCGAGATACTAATACTTTCCTGAAACTAAAAATTGTTAATAAATATATATACAGTAAATTTGTTGTTATTAATATATATAGTATATATTCATATAACTGAATATTCTTAAATATTACTTATTAAATCTGATGTACTGGACTCGAACAATATTGTCACAATACAGCAGTGTAATTTGATTTACAGATAATAAATGAGAGATAATTGTGTACTTGAACTCACCTTTTAATAGTTATGAATTAGAGAATATTATTTAAGCTTTTAAATGTGTTTTTGTTAACTTTTTATCTTTAAATAGAAGATTTTAGAGATGACAATGGTTAAGATCGTAAACAATTTTAATGGAATGTTTTTCTCGTTAAACGATAATCTAAATGCGATACTGCAATGTTTAACAATTAAATGTACAGTAACTAGTTCCAGAAAATAATTTCACAACACATTTCTAAAGTAAAAACCAACTTTTATAATGACAGACGTATTTTAAACGCCATTATTTTTTATTTGAGGTTAGGTTAGAGCGACAGAAGCGCCATTTCTTACAATTTTTCACGACTGCGCTCGCGCTCCAATTTGTTAAGCACGTGGGGAAAAATGAAAGATTTGCTTATTTATTGAAGAGTTTCGGCTAATTATTTTGATTATTCTTGGTTCGCTATTTCAAACCTGCAATAAACTCCAAGAATTGTGATAAAATCATTGTAAATTTGCTTTTAAATTTAAGTTTTCCGGATAGTGGTTTGCAGGTTAGAACTGTTCAAACATCCTTATTAGTTTTTTGTTTATTTTACGAGTTTTGTGGTTTAATTGGATATTTATTAACAAAACTTTGTACTCAAAATGGTAGTCTTTACTTGTAATAATTGTGGTGATTCTCTGCAAAAGCCTAAAGTTGCAAAGCACTTTCAATTCAATTCCCGCTGTAATCCTGGATTTCTCACGTGTGTCGATTGTCACAAGGACTTTCGGTAAATTTCAATTTTATTAATCGTCAATTTTATTATCGAAAACTTATTGTTGTTATTTTACTTATTGTTATTCATTACAATATTTAATTGCATGTGTTTCAAAGCTATGTATTTGCATTTTTAAACGAATTCGAGTTGTAAAAGTAAATTTGTACTGAATAAAAAATCTTTTCAGAGGAGATGAATATGTTAAACATACGAAGTGCATAACTGAAGATGAGAGATATGGAGGAAAGGGTTTCACTTTAAAAGCAAGTGCTAATAAAGGAGAACGAAAACAACAAGAATGGATCAACATAGTACAAGATTTACTCAATACTTGTACAAATTTAACAGCAGCCGAAAGGAATATTTTAAATACTTTATCAAGACATGAAAACATTCCAAGAAAAAAAGCCAAGTTTCTTAATTTTATTCGTAGTGTCTTTGGAAATAGAGTTAATATGCCTGTTATTGAAAGCCTTTGGATTAAAATGGAAAACTCGTTTAAAGAATCGACGACAAAGAATCAATCTCAATCTCCAAATGAGCCTGGTAAGTTACTTTTTGTTCGTAAATAGATTAGTCGATGTAAAAATATACAATTGAGTCCAACGTTTAGATTTTACAATTAATAAAGAAAGTTCTAGAATTTAGATAACGCTAAAGATTTTGATAATAGTATAGTAAACAAACTTTATTTTTAAATAGATCCCAAGAATGGAAAAGAGGATCAATCTGGTGATGACAATGTTCTAGAGAATCAGAACAATGAAAACATAATCAAAGAGAATGGAGATACCACAGGAACGAAAGAGGAAGCCCAAATTATTACCAATGGAAATGTTTCTGTAAGTAAAAAGAAGAAGAAATCCAAAAAACGATCTTTGGAAACTAGTGAGATTCAAGAAGAACCAGCTGCCAAAAAAAGACAAGAAAGTGATTCAAAGGAAGAAAATGGTAATGGTGCTTCGCAGGAGGATGAAAATGTTTCAAAGTTTTCTTGGAAAAGTACAATAGTAGAAATTGTAACTAGTAAAGAAGAAATTTCACTGCAGAAATTGAGGAAGAAAGTCACATCCAAATATTTAAAACATTCAAATACTACTGATTCAGAGAAAGCTAATTCTAAGTTTGATAAGAAGATTAAAAAAGTAAGTGAAATTAACATTACCGACAACAAAGTCACTTTATCGTAAATTCATAAAACTCTGTTGTAAAATAGAGAAAAACAAGAACATTTTTGTATTATATTTTCTACGAGGTAGAAATGATTAATAAACTGTTGTTTATTAAAAAGTGTCTCTTTTTACCATGCAATTTATAAAATAGTATAGTGCAATTAGTTTTTAATTTTATTTACTAATTTATCTTTTAATTTAAAAAAGAGAGTTACTTTTTTATGATAAAACAAAAATAAAACAAATTTTGAATTTGGCGCGCTAGAGCAGACGACAAACGTTCGACTGTTTAAATTCAAGATGGCGCCGAACTAGTGGTGGGGACCGTTAATCTACCTACCATCATGTTTTTAATTTGTTTAATCCTTTTGCGAGAGAAGGATACAAGGAATTTTCATTTTTCAATGTCATGTGAAACGAGAAACTGCGATTTTATTTGTGAAAGCACATTGAAAGAACCATAAAATTGTGAAAAGTAAGATAGATTCGTATGAAACATTCACGAATAAATGTGTGTTGTGTGTCATCCTGATTCTTTACTGTACGAGCGGACGAAATTGAAGTATATGTTGTAGGATTAGTGCCACACCTTTACATTTTTCATGTATGCGTAGGCATAAAGAGTATAATACGTTTTTGCAAGGATTGACTGTAGAAAGCATTTTATGCAGAACAAGTTCTTTGTGAATTGTGGGTGTTGAAGAATCAACGCATTGATTTTGGGAGCGACAACAGAGAGCAAGGCAAGTACCTGTACACGAGATTTTTAACATTCTCTAAAATCAGCTGTCACTTTCACAGCGTCTTTGTCTTTATTTGAAAACACTTTTTTAAACATCTTTTTTTCAAGTTCAAGGTTTAGAATGGAAATTCCAAACAACCGTCACTTCACTTTGTGCTCTTGCAGTTTATTTAATTTATTCAACTAACTATTGTTATTGTTATTTTATACAAAGCATATCCTGGTATTACATAAGTTTATAAATGTTTATTATTATTTTATACATTTAACCTTGCACAAAGAAGAGGGACTTAACTTGAAAAAAGTGATTAACATTTTAAATCTTTGTTTCTTTGGAAGTGTTTACGATAAAAAATACTTTATTATTTTAAACTTATTTTGATTTTACAATATGTGTCATTTGTTTATTGTTTAATTTGCATCTTTAACATAATTTATTGTTTTAATTTTGCCTGCAATTGTATACTATTCTGAAATTGTTACATTTTCAGTTTATTATTTTTGTCCCAAGTTTCTTTAATTCTAGGTTTTAAATCTTCACTTTTTACGAGGATATATATTTACCGTTTTAGAAACGATACAATTTTTTCCAGTACAGAAATTAGTAAATGAAAGTTACGAAAGTATTGCATGTTCTAAGTTTTAAACGAGCGAAAGTTGGCAGTGTTTAATCACTATAATGAAATAAATTTAAAAACTGTACAATTGCTTTAACATATTCGTGTACCATATTTGAAAATTAATAATTATAATATTTATAATTGATTAATAACTTCAAATTAAGTATTTGTTTTGTTAGCAATTTGTTTTGTTAGCAAAAAACAAATTTTCATTCTTGCATAAATCTAATTAGAAGAAAATTATTCAAATAATAAGACATTTTTAATGTATATACTATTTTATATATGTTTATACTATTTTGTATTTGTATATACTATTTTGTATTTTAAAATATATTTTGTTTAAAAAACCTGTATTATACTATGAAAATAAAAATATAACAGTTTGAAGATAATGGGCAATTTTTTGTATTACAAGTTTTGGTCCTCTTTGACAGTTGATTTAAAATAGAAACAAGCCCGTAATTATAAAAGTAGAAACCTCTTTTACTTTTTTAAAGTAGCAAGTATCGCAATTACAACAGAGTTTTATGAATTTTATAACTCAGCAAAGATCTGATCTAGTTCTCGGTTATTGAGTTACTTTAAACGCAAATTAAATTCTCCATTCGGGAATTCCTTAAAACCGAACATAATTAATGACACACATAATTATTCATCGTAATCAATTGTTTGCAATTTTTATAGATTTGATTATTCATCGTAATCATTTGTTTGTAATTTTTATATATTTGATTATTCATCGTAATCAATTGTTTGTAATTTTTATAGATTTGATTATTAATCTTAATCAATTGTTTGTCATTTTTATAGATTTGTTTATCGATCTATCTATCTTTTTGTATTTAATCTTAAATTTTATTAAATAAGTTCGGAACGTTCATTTGAACAAACTCTTTTATTTCGTTTTAATTTTTTAAAAATATACTTTTGTAATGAAAGTGAACATTTGTTTTAAACAATAATAACATATAAGTTAATAGTGCACCCATAATTGTTACTTAAAAGAATATTTTAGGGCATTCTGAATTTTTAAAAACAAGACTAAAGTTCATTTGAACGTTCGGTACTTTATTTGCATAATTTTTTTGTATTAATTATACAAAAAAATACGTTTTATGTTCTATTTAATTGAATTGAATTCTTTAATGTTTCAGTGGTATTTAAGAAGCAGAAAAATGTTAAGAAGAAGACGAAGAAGAAACATCTGGTGAAAATTGTTTATTTGGTGTAAAGCTTGGAATCATGCTGCAAGCAGTTCGAATGTTGACTGAACTAGCTCGACCATCTGATGATCGAGAACGTTCAAACACACGATCGATGGATGGAGCTTCATCATCAACAGATATTGATGGTATAAAAAAATTAGATTTGTTAGAATGCATATTTTAGTTCACCCAAGTCTATTAAGTTTTCTTTCGTCAATTTTAAAGTAATGTTTGAGAATAGTTCTATTTTAACCCAGATCAATTTTAATTGAACCAAGTACAATATGTTTCAGTTGGGGAGTCATAAATTGATTGAAAAGTGCATTGCGTAACATTTTAACGACTCTTAAATAGAGAAAACGTAGAAGTTTATGTTGAAAAACTATTACAACTGGGACAAAAATATTTTATTCATCTAAATTCTTTAGTTTATTATTATTATTAATACTGAATAGCATTCAACAGAAAAAGACTTAAAATTAAATGTTAAAAATAATATTTTCACAAAATAAATTAAATAAATTCATTAAAATAATTTTTTTTTGTTTCTGTTTTCAAGGTATTTCATTTTTATGTATTTTAATTTTAAATATTTACTTATTTTTATAGTTTCAATATTTACTTATTTTTATAGTTTAAATATTTATTTATTTTTATAGTTTCAATATTTACTTATTTTTATAGTTTAAATATTTACTTATTTTTATAGTTTCAATATTTACTTATTTTTATAGTCTAAATATTTACTAATTTTTGTCTAACACTATTCATGTATTTCGTTTTAATTGTTACAGGTGACTTTAGAAATATTTCTGTACAATTTCGAGAAATTCACAAAAATGGTTGGCTCAGGAGGACTGACAAGACAGACAAAGAAATAAGCAAATTTTGGGTGGCGTTTTGTGTTCATGATGATACTGAGCCGCGACTCGAAGGCTACGTTGATCAAAAGCAAGCAACGACTCATTCGCCAATGTGGGCACATTCACTCAAGAATGTCTTGCACTTGTCGCCGACACTCTGTGCAACTCAGCGTAACGATTACGAATTCTGTGTCAATTTCAACGATGATCGTGTTCTAAGATTGGCAGCGCCCACGTACCAAACAATGTACGATTGGGTGCAAGCTGTTACGAGAAAATTGACAGATATGAAAATTCTCCGTCCCAAGGAAAATGTTTATTCTAAAGGTCCAGAAAGAATCGTCACACGAGATCCTACGAGTCCATTACCACCTCCGCCTTCCTCTGTCGGGTATGTTAAAAAATAATTCCCATTTGCTTTCATTTACATTTTAATCCTTATTTTTTATTAATACAATTTTTATATTTGTTTATATTTCTATTTGGCATGTTAATCGATTTTGTTTTTTATAGATTTTCCTCTAAAATTGTTAATTGTATCAATTTGTTTCTAAAATTGTTATTTGTTTCAATTTGTTTCTAAAATTGTTATTTGTATCAATTTGTTTCTAAAATTGTTATTTGTTTCTATTTTAAATGAATTATAAAAACTTGTTCTTTTCGAGAATAAAGAAATTACATTTTATTTCAGTACACCAAATTCTCAGCGACCATTAGGATTATCGCCATCAGCAAACGCTGCCAATTCTTCTAGTTTTATTAGAGAAACAAGTTCTGGAGCAACACCATCAGTCTTCACTTTTGATGATATAAGTTTGGAGGAGCACCGATTGCGACCTGGAACTACCCATTCTCAGGCACAAAGAACACCACCTGTGCCAAGTCCTCGGATTCTTGCTCCCCCAACACCAACGCCATCAATAGCAACAACAACGAGTAATGATGATGCGGGTAATTCGAGTTATGAAAGTGTATTTCTTGCTTCATCACATCCTCTCAACGAGGAAAGTACAACTACTGTCGTAAATTCTTCGCGAAATGATGAGTCAAATGAACGTTATGCAGCGTTGATGGAATACAGGAGCTCGGGAAATGCAGAGACTGAAAATCCGACTGAGCAGTCGAGAGAAGTTCGGGGAACTACGCCTAATACCCGTAGACAATTAACACTTAGAGAGCAACAGGTTATGCATCTCAGACGAGAAATGAGCCATCCCGCGGGTGTAAGACTTCAACTAGGAAGACGAGACTGCAAAGATGGAATTGCTTTTGTTGATACTTTTGGCGCTGTTTGGTAAGTTGTCAAAAAATATGAATAATTGAACAGGGTGTCCACAGACCTTGAATTCCTTGAAAACCTTGAATAGTACTTGAATTTTTTTTCACCTTGAAAACCTTGAATTATACTTGAATTTTATAACACAACCTTGAGTTTTTTAAATTTTGTGAATTATGACGTTTAAAATTACATTTTTTAATATAACTTAAAAAATTTTCATTTTTTAATGAAAGTTCCTTTGAG